>VMDO01040700.1:0-11732 GCA_007922755.1 Pedetes capensis | reverse complement strand
GATGCTTTTTCTAAGCTTATTTTAATCATTATATAGTGGCCATTTTTGTTTCTTTTTCTAGTATTTGACTGAAAGTTGATTTTATTCAGTATAAGTACAGCTACTAGTGTTCACTTTCAGTTTCTGTTTGTGTGGAACGTGTTTTCTCATCCCTTCACTCTCAGTCTACGTATGTGTTTTCAGGTGAAGTGAGTTTCTTGCTGGCAGTATATTGTTGGGTCTAGATTGTCATCCATTAAGCCAGGTGATATCTCTAAATTAGGAAATTTAATACTGCTGTATTCAAGGTTATCAGTGTTAAGTAAATAAATACTCTCAACAGTTCCTTAATAATTTTTGACTTCCTGTGTATCTCTATTTCTTTCTTCTTCTCTTGTTCATTTTGATGGTTTGGTGGTTTTTGGTAGGGATAGGATTTGAGTGTCTTCTGTTTCTCTTTTAGGTATACATTCTACTGCTGTGTTTTGCCCTTTTGTGTATTTTCATGATGCCATCTCTCATCCTTCAACTATTAGCATAGGGTCCATTAAGCATTTCTTGCAGGGATGGTGTGGTGTTGAGAAGTCCTCAGTGTTTGCTAATCTTGGGAAGTCTATATTTCCCTTGTTTTATGAAGGAAAGCTTTTCTTGGCATAGTATTCTTCATTGGTAGTTTTTTTTTGGGGGGGGGGCAGACTGTGAATACATCATTCTAATTTCACCTGACCTGTAAGCTTTCTGAGGGTAAGTCTGGTGGTAGTGTAATGAGGATTTCCTTATTTATGACTTGACACTCTTCTCTTGCTGTTTTCATGTACTCTCTTTGCCTTGTACTTTTGACAGTTTCACTATAATATGCCTTGAAGCGGATATTTTTACATCAAGTTGACTAGGACCTGGATCTTCCTGGACCTGGATTTCCTTATCTTTTCCAAAGACTGGAGATGTTTCAGCAAATATGTTACTGGATACATATTGTATGTCTTTCCGTTCTCTTCTTTTTCTTGAATACCCATACTTTGAAAGTTTCCTTGCTTAATGGTGTCCTCTAAGCCTTATCCATATTCTTCATTATTTTTTCCCTTTTTCTTTATTTTATATGTCCTGATTACTTCAATAGTTTTTTCTTTTAAGCCCTAAAATTCTTGAGCCTTATCAATTCTGATGTTTAGATTCTCAATAGTATTTCTAAAATTTCATGTATTGATTGGCCTTTTGTATAAATCTTTATCTCTTTACTGATTTTCTCACTTATATCTTGAATTGCCTTCCTAATTTCATTTTTATTTGTTTCCTCCTGGATCTCTGTATATGTTCTTAAATTATATTCTTGAATTCTTTTCAGGCTATTTACCAGATTCCTTTCTTTGGGTTCAGCTGCTAGATAGTTATTTTGTGTGTTTGTAGGCATAACATTTCATTATTACATGCCTACTATAGCCCTATTTTGACAGTTGAGCCTCTGGTCAGTTACTTCTGTCAATTTTATAGATGGCAGTCACTGTACTAAAACCTTCTCCTGGAAGTGTCTCAGTGTATCAGTTGATTGGTCATAGTGGACACTTTAGTGATGTGTTTATGCTTCTCCCTGAGCTGTTGCTTAAGTTTGTAATATCTTTCGGTGACTCAGTACCTCAGGCCACATGGATAGTGGGTTTATTTTTTTTTTTCTAGCTGAAGTGTTCTCTTTGGTAGGGCACATTCCATGTCAGCTCTGGTTGTGCACACCCAGTTACATCTGTCATTTTCTGTCAATTTCTTCAGGCTGAGTGTGAGTGATGTTGAGCACAGATTGGAGGTTGATCACAAGACATAAGATGGTTGATGCTGTGTGCTTGTTTCTCTTCTGTATAAACATGTCTTTTGTCTCCATGACTCACAATTTCTCTGCCATATTCCCCCTGTCCTCTGATGCTCTGGCTCATACTCCATTGCATAGCTACTTTTTTTTGCTTGATCTGGTCCTTCCTTGTGGAGGGATGCATAGCAGGCACCCCTCGTCACCCATCTTCCTCATATTATCATTTTACTTTTTGTCATTTATATTTAGAGTATATGCAATGTTTTGATGAACACATACATACTTACATGATTACTACAGTCAAACCAACTAAGCGATCCATCATCTAACAGAGTTAACTTTGTTTTTGTGATAAAAGCACATAAAATCTACTGTCTTATCACATTTTCAGTACACAACACAATGTTGCTGACTATAGTTCTGTGCAGCAAATTAGATATCTAGGCTTATTCATCCTGCACTGTTGTATGTTTGTATCTTTGACCTATTTTCCCTATTTATACCCCTCCCCTGGTAACCACTTATTTATTTTGTTTCTATGTATTTGACTTTTTAAAAATGATTTAACATTTAAGAGAGATGGTGTAGTGTTTGTCTTTCTGTGCCTGCCTTATTTCACTTAACATGATATCCTCTCCAGGCTCATCTGTGTTGTCACAAGTAGCAAGCTTTACTTTATAAAGGCTGAATAGTATTCCTCTTAATTTATATCTATATACATGTCTATATATAATCTATATAAAACATTTTCTGTATTTATCCATCTCTCAGAGGGCATGTATGTTGTTTCCATGTCTTGGCTATTATGAGTCATGCTGCAATGAAGAGGAAAACATAGATTTTTCTGACATGGAGATTTAATATCCTTTGAGTATTGCATTAGCTAGATTTTTCATCACAAAGTACCTGACAGAACAATTTAAAAAGAGGGAAGGTGTGTCTGGCTTGGTGTTTTAGAGGTTCCAGTCCATAGTTGGCTTGCAGTTTTGGAGGTTTCAGTCTGCATCTGGCTCCATTGTTTCTGGGCCAGGGAGAAGCAGAGCTTCCTGATAGGGAGTGCATGGAGGAGCAAAGTTGTTTACTACAAGGCAGCCAGGAAACAGAGACAGATGGAGAGGTTTAGGGCAAGATTCAGCCCCCATAGACATCCCACCTACTTCCTCCAGTGGGCCTTGCCTCCCAGAGGTTCTAGAACTTCCAAAATCAGCACCACACCTGGAGGCTACATCTTCAATAAGAAGTCCATGGGGGACATTTTGGATTAAAATCACCATAGGTACACACCCAGAAGAAGGATTGCTGGACCATATGGTAGTCCTAGTCTTAGTCTTTGGAGAAACCTTCATATCACTTTACATATGGCTGGGAAGCACAAAATCTGTGTCTAGGTGACACCAGGGACTGGTTGAGTCAGAAGCAGTTGTGTGGCTGTGGCTTCCTTGGTTTGGCCTCCTCCTTCTGAGAATGCCCAGTGGAGCCTGAAGTCAGGTCTCTGTGACTGTCCTACAGAATCTGTGGCTCTTGGGCTTCCAGGTGGCACCAGTGACTGTGCTGGGTGGCTGGACATGCTGTCATGGGGTTCCATGGACCAAAATGGCCTCAGGGATGTCTTTGTGATGGCCATCTGCAGGCAACTGGGGAGTGGACAGCAAGGCTGCCCAGAGAACATGCTGTTTCCTGTGATAGGCTCATGAATCTCCTTAGTAGACAACACTGAAGGCCGAAACGCTGGACAACTCCTGTGCTCCCTGGCTCCATGCTCTTGTGCTCAGGGATACTTCTGGACTGCCTGTGCAGGTGGGCACTGTAGGCATTAGGTGGTGGTCCAGAAAAGGGTTGTTTGTTGTGACAGGAGGCAGAGGGAGTTGCCATTGACCTGCATGGCTCTGCGTGGGGGTCATATTGATCAACAACTTCATGCGGACTCCTCACAGAGCACTTATATCCTGAAGGTTGCTCTTTGTCCCATATAGTGTCACAGTCAACACCTCTGGACCCTGGGCAGGCTGTCAACTGCTTGTCTAGGCTCAGCTGCCCAGGTACATACACCTCTGTCCAGCTCCTGGACCACCTGACCATCCCATGAGGCCCAGCAGTGACCACTGCCCCTTTGCAGAAGAGGGCACTGTGTGCATGTATGGGGGTGAGGACAGCTGCTTTGGGCCTGTGGAGCTCTGGCATGTGGGCTCCCATGCTCCGTGTGTGATGATTCCTGGGACCTGGCAGATGTGGATATGGCCTGCAACCAGCTGGGATGTGGATGCCCTGTGAGGGGCCACCTTTGGTGCCATCTGGGAACCCATGTGGCTGGATGAGGTGGGGTGCCATGGCAGCGAGCCATCACTGTGGGGCTGCCCAGTAGAGCTGTGGGGACATGGAGATGGTTGTTGGTGGAGTGAGCTTTTTAAGACAATGCGAGGTCACTTTTTTCCCTTGGGGGTTGGTTGTAGCAGGTTGGGCTGCACCAAGGTGGGAAGGAATGTGCAGTATCTTGCTCATTGGTATGGGGGGAGGTCCTCCTGTTTGGTCCAGGACTCTTCCTTTGTAAGGAATCTTGGCCCCAACCCTGCCTGCTCACTCCTGCACTGCATGTGCGTCCTGGGCTAACATCTCAGGTTATCAGCCCAGATTTAGGGTCTGAAATATTTGCCCCGTGTGGCTTCATACTCTGCCCTGCCACCTTTTAGTTGTTAATAATATTTTACTAAGAGGCCTGGTGCCTGCAGCCATAGCACTGTGGCCTCCGATCTTGGAAGCTAAGCAGGGTCAGGCTCAGTTAGGTCTTGGATGGGAGATTACCTGGGAACACCAGGTGCTGTAGGCTTGGGAGAAGGACCCAGCAACCCACTCCCAAAAAACAAGCAGCCATTGAAAACTCTATGAATAGCAGAGAAGCACTGACAATAGTGTTTTGTATGTTGTATATAAGGTTGTTAAGGGTGGACATTGAATTGATGGCACCTAAAACAAGGGGCCTGGAATTTTCATTTTAGATTGGGTACTGCAATTTATGTAGTTGGCTCTGGGTATATCTTTCAATTGGCTAAGCTTGTTCTGTTTTTACATCTGTATTTATATTTTCTCCCATGTGTCTGTTACCTTGTCATGCTGTGGGGCTTCTGTGTTGCTGTGATGCTGAAAGCTATGCCACTGGTATTTCAGATACCAACAGTGCCACCAATGGTGATAAGCATTCAGCTGAGCTTCCAGATTATGACAGAGTAGGGAGAAGGACCCAGCAGCCGTCTCCAGAAATAATTAGCCACTGAAAACACTATGAATAGCAGAGAAGCATTGTCAAATATAATGCTGGAAAATGAGCCCCCCAGGCTGGAAGTTATTCAGAGAACAAATGGGGAGGAGTTGCCGCCTTAAAGCAGACTTGACCTTAATGATGGGAATGGAGTGGAGCCCCTGGAACCTCCTTTTGCTGATGGGGCATGACTGAAAATGAGAAGAAACCTAGTCGGTGCAATATTGAGCTCAAACATAAAAAGATCACGTGCATAGCACAGTGTTGTGTTTCGTTCTGCTGTACTTAGTGTTGGTATGAGTCAGAACTGACTCGATGGTACCCAACAGAATGTTCATTTTAGAATCTTGAGAATATACAGTCAGACAATGCACAAAAGGAAAATGAAAAATCATCTCCCATTCTTTCTCTGCAGAATAAATGTTTTTAACAATGTGGAGTATATTCATTGAGAATTTGCAGAGGTGCAGAGATGAGTTCAGCTGACAAATCCATTACAGTATGAGTTCTGTTTTCCTGTCTAAAATTCTAAATAGTGTCTCATCTGTGAGTAAAACATCTGTGCCATAATTTTAATGTTGGTGTTGTATTCCCTTGCACACAAGGTGTGGTAAAAAATATTGAGTATGTTTAAATAAAAAATATTATTACAGTACGAGGCCAATTGCCCCTTTAAGAACTTGCCCTGTCTTCAGACACACTCTACCCAACGTTCCTGCCACATCCTGAAGCTGACCTGGATGTCCCCTTTGTGAGTGTCCTCAGTTTCATCCTCCGTTATGACAACATTCTATGTCATATGTTGCTTCTGGTATGACAATTAGTCAAAGAGAAACATTTCGGTGTGTCCTCATCCACCTTATTCATGGGATCTGGCACCGTGTGACTTCTGGCTCTTCCCTAAGGTCAAAATGACCCTGAAAAGGAAACAGTTTCAATCAATTCAGGATGTTGAGACACCCACGATGGTATAAGCAAAAGACATGAAAGAGGAAAGTGGAGAGAATGATGGGATAAGTGTGTTTGAAACAGGGAAATACGGAGAGGGGAATCAATGGCAAAGTGCTTTTTACTGTGATACATTTTTAAAACTCTGTCACACCTTGTGTAGACTTTCCTTAATTTACCTATCCAACCTGGTGCCATTGACAAGCATATGTGGCTGCTGACCCCGTGCCCACACCACCACTGAGGACGGACACAGGGCACCTACTTATCGAGTGTGGTGATCAGATTGCTAAGTCTGTCTATCATTGACATACCTGGCTTGGAAGGACCCCAGGCTCAGCCACATTTCCTGGATGATGCACAGAAAAGCCCTCACTCTCCTGAGAGGCCCTGGTCTTGCAGCTGTGGCCATCAGGGCTTTGTCAGGAAGACACTGCTGCCCCTCGTCACACCTGGGCAGCAACGGGCAACAGCTGCAGGAAGCCCAGGTGTCCTCGCCACACGCTGCTGGCGCTGTCTGGGCTCAGCACGGTGGGTGACTGCCTGCTCTGGGTGACAGATGAGGGCTCTGATGTGTGGGAGGCACCCAGCAGGCCTGTGGGCTGTGATCTCAGAGCAGCATCATCCCCAAGCGAGAGTCCACCTTCCACCTGGTGGCAGAGCTGAGGCGCATGCTCCGAAACCATCAGCCTGAGCGGCAACTGCAATGCAACTGGGCTGGGTGCTGTCCCTTCTGAGGCTGTGGCCCCTGCTCCTGGGCTGCTGGACCCCCCATCCTGGTGAGTGTGTGGTGCTGTCTAAAGGTCATGGGAGTAGAAAATACAGCCGTCCAAGCTGTCCCGGGACAGGAGTCCTGAGGGCAATGTTGGCTCCACCTGATGCCTTTTTTTTTGTGCACATTTCTGCCACCTTTGGTGCTAGCAGAGCCACCGCTGTGTGCCATCACAATGTGGCGTATTAGTGGTAGGGAAATTAGAGGTCAAGGTGGGACCTGGGTGAAAAATGAGGACAAGCTTTGTAATCATGGCAGCTTCTGAACAAAACTCACAAAATCTTCTCCCCCATCCTGTGTTCTTGTCACTGCAGGTCTGGCTGTGGAGGAGTCCGTGAGTCTTGTATGGGGCAGAAGTCATTGTGATGGCCTGGTAAACATGCAGTACCATGGGCAGCTGGGCTTTGTGTGTGGGGACCACTGGGGCCTGAAAGAGGCCTTGGTGGCCTGCAGACAACTGGGCTGTGGCTCTGTGACATATACCTTTCAGTTTGTTCTGAGCCCTGAACAGATGGTGCCACCCTGGCTGGAGGGTGTGCAGTGCCAGGGTGAGGAGGCCGCCCTCTGGGACTGCTCCGTGGGGGCCTGGGGGCCCCTCAGTGCCTGCAAGTGCCAGTGTACTATGGCAATTGTCTGCTCAGGTGGGTCCGATGGGGAAAGCTGAGCCCCTAGTCCTTGGACCTCCTTCTTGTTCAGGCTCCAGTGACACCAAGGCTCAGGGGAGGAGGGTGGTGTGGCCCAGTGGTGAGCGTCTGGTCTCCTTGGATTCTCGGGGCTCTGGGTTCCCTGGCGAGGGGCAAGGTGAGGCTTCCCTTCCTGTCCTCACAGAGCTCAGCCTTCACTCTCCCTGTCCTTTCCTTATTTGCTTTTCCCGCTGGTCTCCAGGTTTCTAAACTGTGCCACCAAGCTGTGCTTCCTTTTGTCACCCTCGGGCAACAGTGGGGACTGCTGTGGGGTCCCACATGCTCTCCTCGTGCACAGGCACAGACTCAGCTCCACCCTGGGAGTGACCCACACGGCTGGTGGAGGCAGGAGCCCTGACCTGGCTCCCCTTCAGCCACTCTGCTACACCCCCGAGCCAGGCCACTGCACGACAGTCTGAGGAGAAAGGGTGCTCTTATCCCTGGCACCCCTTGGGGATTGCTTGGGGTTTTGAGGCAGCCAAGGGCCCCAAAATGCTAGGTGAGGCTAGGCTGAATCAGGGGCCAGACTCTGGGCAAGTGGCCTGTGCAGAGGTGGCCAGGACATGGTTTCTCTTCATTACCATCAGGTGGTATCTCAAGACAAGTTATCCTGGCCACTGAAAGCAGCCCCTGTGCTGGAATCCCCCATATACTGAACCCTGGAGGAACTGACCTGAGGTGCGACATGCAGAGGGAGGAGGCGAGCGTCCTGTGCAGACAGCTGGAGTGTGGCACTGCTTTGCAATGGTCCAGAGTCCACCATCTAGAGGGCTCTGGGAGTCAGGAGAAGTTCATGTCCTGCCAGGGAACAGAGCCCAGCATTTTCTACTGCAAAATCGATGTGAACTTCCTAGAGCAGTGTTTCCCTCCAACTGAAGCCCAGGTCGTGTGTGCAGGTAGGATCGCCCCACTCTGAGCACCTCAGTCTTGGTGTTCGAGGTCTGTATATGAAGACGAGTGACCGCAGCATGTGCCTCTCAGTACAGGGCAGTGTCAGTGGTAGCCTCTCGCATGCATAGTAGTGGATGTGATTCTGAATTTCCAGTGTTTGGCTGTGCAGGGAGGTCTTAGGCTGCCCCTTGTGGGCAGTGCTGTTGCTCTGGCTGCTTTCCAGCCTAGGCACTGGGGGTGAGGAACTGAGGGACCTGTGGCATCTACCCTGCCAGTGAGGTCCCAGGGCCCAGGGTCTCCCCAGAAAGCAAGGGTGCATGGTGGGGAGCCTGGGATCAGAATCCGCATGGTGTACAGGACACAAGGGAGTTGGAATGAGGTAGGTGGGTCCTGGTTCTACAGATCCCAGGACTTGCCCTGTGGGTCCCTGGGCCCCTTGGACATGGCCAAGCCAGGTAGTCCTGCATCCTTAGGCTCTGTTCCTCCCTATGCACTGGATGTCCACCATCGGTGAACTCACCCTGGTGGCCTGTGTGGAGCCCGTCTGGCCTCAGTTGCTCCAGCTCAGCCTTTGTTCCCAGGACACGTGGAGGCCCAGCTCGTGGGCGGTGAGCACCCTTGTGCCGGTCGCCTGGAGGTTCGAAGAGGCCTGACCTGGGGCACCGTCTGCAAGGGTGACCTGGACCTGCCCACGGCCCACGTGGTGTGCCGGGAGCTGGGGTGTGGGGTGGCCGTCTCCACACTCGGGGGCACCCACTTCGGCCTGGGCTCAGGTCCCATGTGGACAGAGGCCTTCCGTTGTGTGGGCACCGAGTCGCTGCTGTTTCACTGCCCCCGGGAGCCAGGACACCAGTGTGGACAGGACCAGGAGGCCACCCTCACGTGCTCAGGGGAAAGTGAGTCTGGCCGGAAGCTGGTGGGACGGGGCTGCCGTGCTGGTGGGGCTAGGGGCCTGGGGACGTGGTCGCAAGGATGGTGGATGACCAGGTGTAGGAGCTCAAAGCCAGGCTCCTCTGTGGCTAGGTGCCCTGGACCCCCATCCCCTCTTCTCACATGTTTTCTCCATTTCCTGTTGGAGAAATGCCTGTTCACACCCATCGCCCACTTTGCACACAGGCAGCCCGCCTTCTCATGGTAGTGCTGTGCGCCACTCTGTGCGGCAGACCCTGGCGCGTACACAGTTGGCTGCCGCATTCTGTGGTGTCATTTTACTTGGCAGCAACGGTCTTGGAGGCACTAAGCTTTAGTTTTGACTAATACAGCGTCTGTTTTATTTGACTACTTAAACTTTTGGTGTCACATCTGAAAGTCTGGTTGCCAAGTCCAAAGGCCTGTAGCATCAGCTGTGTGCTTCAAGACCGTTGTCCATTCGTGCTCATGTCTAGGGATTTGATGCATTTGAGTCACCCTCTGTTCATGGTAGATGGAGGGACCAGCTCCGTTCTTCCCATATGGATATCCAGCTTGCCCAGCACCTTATTCAAGATATTTTTGTTCTCGATGAATAGTCATGATAATTAAAATTATAATTTTATTTTGCACATATTTATTGTGCAAATTAATGGGGTTCACTGTGATATTTCTATACATGCATCTATCATGTGCTAATGTTTGTCCTCCTGACCTTGACCCTCTTCTGCCCATCCTTTCTTCCCCTGTTCCTTCTTCCCCTTTCCAGCCCCTTATTATACTCTTGTACTTTTAGGTCATTGTTTGTGTGTGTGTGTGTGTGTGTGTGTGTGTGTAGTTTTCCAATATGAGTGAAAATATATGATTCCTTTCAGTGTTGAATTATTTTTTGCACTGAACATTTTGTCCTCCAGCTCCATCTATTTTTCCGCAAATGACACGATTTCCTTCTTCTTTATAGCTAGTGATATTCCCTTGTGCATATATACCATATTATCTTTACCCATTGAACTTATGGGCCCCTAGCCCAATTCATCATCTGGCTATTGTGCATAGTGTTATTGTACTTTGTCCAATCTATATTCACTGTAAGTGTGTGGGCTTATATATGGGCTGTAGTAAATGGTTACATTAACACGTCCAGTACCATGCATGTTGCTGCAGGTGTTAGAATTTTATTCTTTTTAATGGCTGAATCGGATTCCATGTTCTGGCTGCTGTGAATAGTGCTGAAATGAACACGTGAGTGCAGATATCGCGTCTACATACTGATTTCAGTTCTTTTGGATAGAAACTCAGTAATGGGACTGTTGAGTGGTATGGTAGTTCTGTTTCTAGTTATGTGAGGAAACTTCATACTGCTTTCTACATGGCTGTACTAATTTACATCCCTACCAACAGCATGAGAGTTCTCCTTTCTCCGTACCCTCAGGAGCATACGCTTCTATTTTTTTTTTTTTGATAATAGTTCTAACTGGGGTGAAATGATAGCTCACTGTGTTTTGCTTCGTATTTCTCTGATGGTTAATGATGTTGAGCATTTTTTCATTTATATGTTAGCCACTCCCTCATCTTTTTTGGAGAAATGTGTATTCAGGTCATTTGCCCATTTAAAAAATTGGATTGTTTGTCTTCTTGCTGCTGAGTCCTTTCAGTTTTTTTTTTAAATTCTGGATATTAATCTCTTGTTGGATGAATAGTTTGCAAATTCTTTGATACATTCTGTAGCTTGTCTCTGAATTCTGTTGACTGTTTGTTTTGTGATACAGAAGATTTTAGCCTGATGAAATCAAATTTGTCAAGTTTTGATGTTGTTGCCTCTGCTTTTGAGATCTTATCCAAAAGGTCTTTACATTTTTTGTTGTTTTCTTCAATGTCTTTCACGAGGGTTTTGTAATTTTCATTGTGGAGTTCATTAATATTTTTGGTTAAATGTATTCTTAGATATTTTATTTTTGTAGTTACCGTGGCTGGAATTGCTTTCTTGATTTCTTCCTTAGTGATTTCATTACTGGTGATGTATTTAAAAAGCTACCGATTTTTGTATCTTGATTTTGTATCCTGCTACCTTACTGAGTTTGTTGCTCAATTATAAGAATGTTTTGGTGGAGACTTTAGGATTTATTTATATGCAAAATCATGGAGTAATGCAACTCTGAGAATGAAGGTGTCTCTCATCTTCAGGGTCTCTTGTAGTTGCTCTGGTGAGTAGTTCTTATTTTGTAGCAGCTTCTCCAAATTCTTTTTGTAGAGACTCTTGTTTATTGTGTGGCCACCAGTCTGTGCCACTACCCTGAAAGCTCTTCTCTCACTGACAGTCTGTCTCTGTCCAGCCTGGGTGTGCGCTGGGCCTAAGGAGGTGCACAGGAGGCATCTGGATGTGGGGGCTGGGGGCTGGGGCTGCACTGACTCAGCGTCTTCCTCAGAGTTCCGGCTGGTCAACGGCAGCAGCAGCTGTGAAGGGCGCGTGGAGCTCCAGGTGCAGGGGGCCTGGGC
>VMDO01040699.1:0-11728 GCA_007922755.1 Pedetes capensis | reverse complement strand
CTTATATTTTCTATGTATTTCAAGTTATTTAAAAATTTTGAAATAATGTAATTTAACCTTTGATCATATTGGGAATGATGACTTTGTTAGTTTTTAGGACATAATAAAATTAAAACTCGAGATTCTTTTTAAATACATAAAGTAAAATAAGGTCATTAAACTTGGCAGAAAAAAATAGATACTGAGTATACAGGAGAACAATTATTTTTAATTTTTGGAGACAATTTATTGGGTATTCTTCTAGAATTATATTAAACTTTCATTTTAATTATTGTACCAATTTTTTCCTAAAGGTATGATTTATGAAAAATGAAATACCTTTTAGTAGGGAAATATTTGCACATTTATTTAGGAATTTGGAACACTTTTTAAAAAATACTTCAATTGCCTGTACTATTTTTGTCTTTATACAGTCAGTTCATACTTAGATTATACTGACAGTTGTTATTTTACTTCACATAATAACCCTACCTAATATATATTAGAGATATGAATAAAGTTCTTGAGATTATTTTATTTATTGATTGATTCATTCATTCATTTATTCATTCATTTATTTACAGTACTGAGGGTTGAGCTTAGGGCCTCCCACATGCTAGGCAAGTCACACAATCATCTCTTTTTTACTTTTATTTTTATTTTGAGAAAACTCTTACTAAGTCATACAGCCTTCCCTGGACTCTCAAGTCACTGGGATTACAGGTGTGTATCGAAACTCTGAGCTTTCTTTGTAAAATTTAAAAAATTTACCAATAGTTGAGCCTTTTATCATGATTTTATTGTGTTTTGATTTTCCTTCTAGTATAAAAATCCATTGTATGTCCCTATCTCTATACACTCTCATGTGCAAACATGTGTGCATACATACATAAAATCACTGACTTTGTTATAAGCTGAATATCTGTGTCTCCTCAAAATTCATCTATTGATACTCAATTCCTAATATACTGTCATTTGAAAAAGGAAATTAAGGAGGGAATTGGGATCAGATGAGGTCATGACAGTGGAGCCCTCAGGAATGAGACTAGAAGTAAGATCATGAGAAATTTTGCTTTCTCACTTTATCCTCTGTCATGTGAAGACAGAATGATAAATCAGCTGTATATAACACAGAAAAGAGCCTCACTCGAACTCAACCATGCTGTCACTCAGATCTCTGACTTCCTATATCCACAAATGTGACAAATCTATGTCTGCTGTTTATAAACCATGTACTCCGTGCAATAGCTCAACTTGAATAACACAGCCATATATTTGTAAGTAAAAGACTTCATTATCAAACAGGAAAAAGAGTGTACTAAATATATGCATTGGTATTAGGAAGAGAACTTCATTTACCTGGAAGGGAAATGTGAGGACAAAAAGTAGCAGGGAGTAAAGTGGACCAACATTCAACCTGGGTCTTGAAAATTAAACTCAAGGAGATCTTGACAAACCAGCTAACCTCTTCCATCCTGCTTCTTGACTTGTCAAATGTGGATAATGCCAAATTTGAAAATTGTGGTGAGTATTAAAGAAAATGCACATAAAAATTAGTAGATAAACTATAATTTACCAATTAGATTAATATAAAACAGAGGGAAAGATTCTATCCTCATCCATCCTTCAATTTTGTCATAATATTTTCTTAAGGTTCACTGAAGCTGCATTCTGAGATGAAGGTCAATGACTTATATTCAAATTTTTGCATGACTTTGAACCAGCAGGACAAAGAAAAAAGATAGCTGTCCACAAACCAGACTGTCTCATTGGAATGTCACTCCCTTTTCTGTGATTTCTCCTACATGTCCCATGATTCTGTTTCCATATATATTTCTTTATGATAGGATATAGGAAGACAATTACTTTGAAAACATTCTTCTGAGCACTATGAATCTTTGACATCCTTAACAATCCGAGCATGTGAAAAGACAACAAAAACAATTCAATAGCATGAGACCTCCATGTGTCTGACAGCTTGTCATGTTGTAGGGTTTGGGTGTTGCTGTGATGCTGAAAGCTATACCACTGGTATTTTAGATACCAGCAGGGACACCCATGGTGTACAGGTTTCAGCTGAACTTCCAGAGTAGGGAAAAGGATCCAACCATCTACTCCTGAAAAAATTAGCCATTGAAAACCCTATGAGTAGCACGGAAGCATTGTCAGATATTCTGTTGTTATGTGACATCAAATAGGGTCCAATTTGTAGAGACCCTACATAGACCAGAACTAATACTAGCCAACATTATGCCATGCCTGGCACTATGTCGGTGTTTCTCTGTTATCCACAGAGTTTTTGATGGCTGATTGTTTCAAGAAGTGGACTTTCACATCCTATAATTAAGTAAAGGAATTAGAGGAAACATAGAGTTAACACTGATAAGGTGGTTATGGTGATTTTTTTTTCAGTGCTGGAAATCCAACCAAGCGAATTGCACATAGTAGCCAAATGCTCTACCATTGAGCTGCATATGCAAGCACAACAAAAGTTTTAAAATTTAAAACTTTTATTGAATATATAGTTTTTAAATATATATTTAAATTTTTTATATATACATATATATGTATACACACATATGTATATATATGTGTGTATAAATATATATATATATATATATATATATATATTTTTTTTTTTTTTTGGCAGTACTGGGACTTGAACTGAGAGCCTTGTGCTTGCATGCTTTGCAAGTGCTGGATCACTGAGCTGCACCCCCAGCCCATTTTTTTTTACTTTTTTTGAGACAGGGTGTCTCTAAGTTATGTGGACTGCCCCTGGTCTCGAGCTTGTGATCCTCCTGCCTCCACCTCCCAAACTGCTGGGATTACAGGCATGAGTCATGGCGCCTAGGTCAAATTAATATATTTTAAGTGATTATTAATGTTTCACAGAATGCTTGAGGATTTTGACATAAGAAATATTTTATAATAACGAAATTAAATTTAGTACTTATAAACAACACTAAAAGTACCTCCTTGCTACATAAAACTAAGATTCTAGATTTCCAGCTGATTAGGTCTAATGCAAGATGCAATAGTGTCTACAGGCAGCACTTCAGAAGGCTTTTATCAAGAGCTTCAAACAAACACAGTGGGTCACAATGTCAAACCAGTGGAATAATTCATGAATCAACTCATCCTTTGATTTATTTTTATTTGCCAACAATTGGATCTAATGTCTACTAAGTCTATCTTTAAAAATTATTGATATACAAAATAAGATGTATATGTGCTTCTAATAATATACATCATTTGTAATTTTTACGTGCTACCAAGTTGGGTCTGACATAGCAATACATATATAGAAATAGAAAATGTGTTCATTACGTCCTTATTTCTTGTATTAGTTCTTTGTTACTGTGCCCACTGATAATTATTATTAATAAATTATGTATTTTTTTGTACTTGAGAATTGAACCCAAGGACTTACACATACTTTGCATGTGCTATACCACCAGACTGTACCTCCAGCCCATTTTTAATGTTTTCATTTTGAGACATGATTTCACTAAGTCATGCAGGCTACCTCTGGCCTCAAACTTGCCATCCTGCCTCAGCTTTTCCTGAGTTGCTGCAATTACAGGCATGTGCTACTGAGATTGGTTACATTTTTTCTATTTATATATCTTTTTCTATTTCAATGTATCTTGGTGTATAAATATATACACACATATATGTAATGTACTTCTTATTCTAAATGATATGAAAAATATATTGTATATTGAGAAAAATATATCACATTTAAAAAATTTTCTAAGTTATAAATTGTCTGCAGTCATGAAACCCTAGCATAGGATCCATTCTGATCTCAGAAGTTAAGCAGGTTCAGCCTGGTTATCCTTGAATGGCACCTGGGAAAATCAGGTACTACAGGCTAGGGAGAAGAACCTGACAGCCCAATCCCAAAGGAATCCACCACTGAAAACCCTATGAATAGCAGAGAAGCACTGATAATAGTGCGAGGCATGACAAAGTGTTGGAGAGTGTTTCCTACTGTTGTGCATAGGGTCAGTATGTGTTTGACCTGAGGGCACCTAACAATAACAGGTTATAAATTGACTATTTTCCGAGGGGAACTTTTGTTTTGTTTTTGTTCGAAAGCATGTTTTGAAATTATTAAAGGATGGAATTTTTTCATTTTTCTTCTGTTTTTAGCTAGTGACTTTAGGACACTCTTCTATCAAATCTTTTTTCTCCCCATTTCCTACAAGCTCATGTAAATTATATATAAATAAATTTGCAAACGAGAACAATCAAATATGTTATTTCTATGCAGGGAAGGTGGTTCCTGAGTTCAATTTTTATGACAAAAAGAGAGATGTTTGTTGGTAATATCAACTTATTGATCCTTTACCAATCTGATAAAAAGATAACAGATTTCAAACACAGATCTAGTTTTTTGATGGATTCATTTACATTGACCAACTAACCAGAATGTGTATGATAGGACAATGAAATATATCACTCTAAGACAAGCAAACCCAGTGTTCTTTAAAAATGCCCAGGAGAGTCATTTACATCATTTAATTTATTAAGGAGTAATGCTAGATTTTGATCTAATAAGAAAATATATTTAGCACAACCATTCATAACTAACTTCCCTTCCTATAAACTTAAATTAGAAGAGTTTATAAATATAGTACCTAACTCTACAGTTTGCAAAATCATTCTTTTATCAGAGAATTTTAGGCCCAAATCAAAATGACTGATTTCCTGACAGTTCCAAATTATTGATTACATTATTTTATATGTTAACATAAGAACTCTACAGAACAAAGAACGGCTGATTGGCATTTACTACATATTTATCTATTAATTAAGATGAAACAAATAACCAGTTACTGCTCTTATTAGTAGTATTTATTATTACTATTATTATTATTATTATTATTATTATTATTACTAACTTTGCAGGGCATCAAATCCAGGGCCTTTTACATGGTAGGTAGACATTCTATCACTGAAGTGCATCCAAGCCCAGCCTTTTAAAAAAATATAGTTACTGCATATGAGAGAATATGTGATATTTGTCTTTCTGAATCTGACTTATTTCACTTAACATGATTATCTCCATTCCATAATTTTCCTATAAATGGCATAGTTTCATTCTTTATGGATGAATAAAATTCCATTGTGTATATATATACCACATTTTCTTTATCCATTCATCTGTTGATTACATAGCTTAACTCTTTGAACAGTGCCACCATATGAATTTTGCTATTTTTTTTATTTCTGTGAAGAATGTCATTGGAATGTTGACTGGGCAAAATCTGTATCTAGCTTTCACTATGTAGCCATATGACAATAGTAATTCCTCTAATCCAAGACAATGGGAGGTATTTCCATTTTATAGTGTCTTCTATTTTTTTCTTCAACATTTTACAGTTTTCACACTAAAGGCCTTTCCATTCCTTGGTTAGGTTTATTCCCAGATATTTTTTGTTCTTTGAGGTTATTGTGAATGAGACAGTTTTCCTTATTTATTTCTCAGTTTCTTCATTATTGGGCTGGGATTAGGCTCAGCTGGTAGAGTGCTGCACTGCAGTCTCTGAGGTCCCAAGTTCAATTCCCAGCACCGCAAAAATGGGAGAAGGACCTGGCAATCCACTCCCAAGGCAATCCCGAAACAGTCAGCCATTGAAAACCCTATGAGGGTTGCTATGAGTCAGGTACAGACTTGATGGCACCTAACAACAACAACAACAACAATCTTCATTATTGTTGTATAGAAAAGTTACTGACTTTTGAATATTGATTTTTTTATCCTGGTGCATTGCTGAAAGTATTTATCATATCTAAGAGTTTTCTGGTAGAATTGTTAGGGTCTTTTAAGTATAAGACCATGTCATCTGGAAATAGAGATAATTTGGTTTCTTTTTTTTTTTTTTCCTATTTGTATCCCTTTTATTTCTTTCTCTTGTGTTATTGCTCTAGCTAAGAATCCAAACACTATATTCAACAACAGTGGAGAAATTGAACATCCTTCACTCATTTCTGATTTTAGAGAAAATGCTTTTAATTCTTCCCCATTTAATATAAATTGTTGACAATAGGTTTGACATATACAGCCTTAATTAATTTGAATTAAAATGCTTCCATTTATGTTTATTCAGGGATTTTATCACAAAGAGATGTTAGCCTTTTTCAAAAGTTTTTTCTTTTTCTGCATCTATTGAGATCATGTGATTTTTGTCCTTGATTCTATTTATGTGGTATATTGTTTATTGATTTGCATATGTTGAAATATAATTTCATCCCTTGACTCAAAACCAAAATGAGCATAGTTTACGCTCTTTTTACTATGTTGTTGAATTCAGTTTGCAAGTATTTTATTGAGGGTTTTTGTATCTGTGTTCGTCAAGAAAATTCATCTCTCTATACTTTTCGTTTTTTGTTGTGTCCTTTTGTAGTTTTGGTGTCAGAGTAACACTGGCTTCATAGAATGAGATAGGAAGTATTTTTTCCATTTCTGTTTTCTGGACTTATTTGAGGAGCATTGAAGTTAGTTCTTCAGAGGTCTGGTAGAATTCAGCAGTTAATCTGTCTGCTCTGTTATTATTATTATTACTTCAACCTTCTGGATTTCAGCAGTATTTGTTGTGATATTCTAATTTTCTTAATTTGATTCTTCTTTTGACTTCTTTTGACTAGTTTGGTTAGGGTTTGCACATCTTGTTTATTTTTTCAAAGAACCAATTCTTCATTTCATAGACCTTTTATTGTTCCTTTGGTGTCCATTTCCTTATTTTCCATGCAAATCTTTATTATTTCTTTCTATCTACTAATCTTGAGATTTACTCTTTCTTATTTTTCTAAGATTTTTAGGTACATTAACAAGTATTTTATTTGATATCTTTCTGATATTTTGGTGTAGGTATTCATAGCTATAAAATTTCTCCTGAGAATTGCCTTTGCTACATCCTGAATTACTAGTCATATGTATTTTTACTTTCATTGATTTCATGTGGACCCATTTTTCCCTTTATGTCTGGTAGGGCCAGTTTTATGAAATTAGAAACTAGAAATTTAGTATCAAGAAAAATATGAATTTTCAAAACATAATGGTGAGCTAGGAATGGAATAGACTTTCCCATTTAAAGTGGAAGAAAAGGAAAGAAGAAAAAGATGATCGGTCCCTAGTAATTCTAAAATGTGGCAAAAACAGCATTGTGAGATGTTAAAGACTGCAAACTATCTCTCCTGGTTTGATACTAAGTTTGGTACTAGATCCATGGGTTAGAAGACTTACTCTGAAATCTTGGAAGGGTGCTTCTCATTTATGGCAATCTGCTGTGGCCTTGCTCAGGCTGAAGCTCATTACTCCCAGGTGCCCATTGGTGGCTTCAACTCCACAAGATTGTTATTCCCTAGGGCTCATTGGTGGCTTCACTGGCACGTTGATTAGAAGGGTTGTGCCTTCTTGAAAGCTAAGAAGTGTCTCTGATGATGTCTGTATGACTATTGTGGGATGCATATCTTGAAAGGTAACCCATGTTCACATACTTCTACCATGACATCCCATTTTCTCTTTTTGCTTTAGTTCCATCTGGTAGTGTTTCATCTGACATCATGCTATCTTTATTCTAAACTTCTGTTGTTGAGAGTAGTAAATCAGTGGCTCACATCCACACTCATACCATTATCAAATAATCTTATACAACCTCAGTGCTCTCTTTTAGGTGCTCTTTCACATTTTTAATACTGTAAATATAGTGAGAAATTTTAAACATTTTAAGTCTTATTCCTTTTAGATAAATATTTTTTTCTGAGATTCATTTCTCTCATCTTATGTTCTCTTGCCAGTAATTATGATGAATCAAATTGCTCCTTAGATACTTTTCTTATAAATTGCCTCTGTTAAATATATAATTTTATCATATGATAACTATGCCTTTCACAAACCACTGGAATATAAACAGAATTAAGCTGAGTTCTTTGCCATTTGTAACAGAGATCAACTTTCAGCCAGTTAGTACTTGCCTTTTGCTCATTTCCATTTGAGAATTAATCAGAATGGCTCAAATCATTCATTTTTCTACCAACATTATTTCATGATTAGTCAGTTATTCTGTAAGAAGAGGAGAACTTTTTTCCATCCATTCTTCTTATAGATACACTATTCATTTTTTTTTTCTTTTCTACCTGCAGACGTAGCCCTGTGGAATCCGATCCCATCAGATCTCAGAAGCTAAGCAGGGTCGGGCCTGGGTAGTACCTGGATGGGAGACCACCTGGGAACACCAGATTCTGTAGGCTTGGGAAAAGGACCTGGCAACCCCCTCCCAAAAATCAATCTGCCATTGAAAACCCTATGAACAGCAGAGAATCACTGACAATAGTGTTTCCCCTGTTGTACAGAGGGTCGCCATGAGTCAGATACTGACTCGACGGCACCTAACAACAACAACAACAAACAATTCATTTTTTTTTAATCCCTGAGAAGAATCATCTTTAAAAGACCTTCCATGGCAATATTAGCACCTATTAGTGTATATACAAAACTCTTCCAGCCACTTCCCATTGCCCAACTCAGAACTGCTTTTGCATTTTAGGTATTTGTTACATCAGCACCCTACTCCTGTTACCAATTTCTATCTTAGTAATTCAATCTATAGTCTCCCCCTCCTTTATTAGTAAATGATGATGGGATACAGAATGATACAGCATTGGCTTTTTCCATTATGCATCTTTTACATCATTTCTAGCAACACTTTCATCAACCCATAAATTTATGGAGCTTTATGGTTCATATTTAGTAAAATTCAAATGTTTATTTGGGTTATATTCCTCCATTTTTCCAATGTACTCAAGAAGTTGCTTTCTTTACATTGAGATTGCCCTCTCCCCATTCATCCATCCTCATTGACCCTCCTGCCCATCTCACATTCTCATCTGAATATAAAACTAATATACTAAGGGGGTGGGGGAAATCACTGTAGAAAGATATAGGGGGAGAGGATAATCTCAATATAAGCAACACAATTTCATGAGTACTTTGGGAAAGTAGGGGAATATAATTCAGATATGCATTTGAATTTTATTACATATTAGTCGAAAGTTTCCATAAACCTTGTAAGTTGCTAAAAGTGTAACCAAAAGTGATGTAATAGTTGCATAATGGATAAAGCCAATCTTGTATTACTCTGTACCCTACCATCACTTACCAATGGGGGGAGAAGGTTAAAATATTATTTTGATTTTCCTTAGATATCTCTTTGTCAAACTTTATTTTATATATTCTATATTCTTTATGATTATGTCACAGAAAATGTAATGCTTTGGGAAGCATTCAAATAAAATGAATAAACCAAACCAAAATCACTTGATGATTCCTGTCTTGTAGGTATAATGCCATTATCAGGTTGGTTAGCAACAGGTTTTTCTATACATATCTACACACACACACACACACACACACACACACACACACACTCACACTAATATGTAACCTCCCTAAGGGAAGATATTTCTGTCAATTTACTTACTGCTGCATTTGTACTCCCTAGAAATATGTATGGCACAAAATATGCTCAAGGAAAAGTGGATAAATAAAAATAATTTCAGAGACAATCTAATGATGATGGGGCAATGAACCAAACAAAATTCTCCAGATACACAGTATCCCATCATGAAAGAGAAATGCTGATAACACATTCATAATACAATGAATCAGTGACATGTATTTTTGAAAGAAATGGGCTTGAAAATGTGAGAGATGGATGAGTAACCAATAAATTGGGCAGGTGCAGCTCCTTAAAGAAGCCAAATGCATGAAAAATTAAAGCAAACCAATCTTGAAACATTATCAATTAATGGTTTGGCACTTCAACCAGGAAAACTAAAAATATAAATATTTAATATAATTAAAACATATTGTTGTTGTTGTTAGGTGCCATCCAGTTAGTCTGACTCATAGCAACCCTCTGTACAACAGAGGAAACAGTATCTGACACCGTACCATGTCCGGTACAATTGTCAGTGCTTTTCTGATATTCATACTGCTTTTAGTGGCTGACTTTTTTGGAAGTTGGTTGCCAGGTCCTTCCTCCAAACCTATAGCACCCCGTATTCCCATTCAATCTGTTATCTAAGTACTAACCAGTTCTGTTTCTGCTTAGCTTCTGAGATCTAACATGATTGGATGCCCATGTGATATGGCTCTAGGCAAATTAAAACATAAATATAAAATAATATAAAGCATAAAAGACAAGGACTATAACTGAATGCAGAGGAGCTAACAATGGACATCACATCAAATTGATAATAGAATGGGTATAGAAAAAAACAAATTGAAGCAAATAAATTTTGGAACAAGTGCTCCGTGCTCCAAAAGTACAATATATTTGAGGGAAAAAAACTGCAAAGTTATCTTGAATCTTTATTATTGGAAGTGTTGTATTTAAAATAAACTACATATAATATATGTGTATATATGGACACATTATTTCTGCATGTATTTAAGTATAAAACATAACTATGAAAATATTTGATGTTAGTTGTTATTATTAAAAAAGCAGTAAGTGAAAATTAAAGGGCTACAAGAACACTCAATGTTATCATATCTAAACTCTTATTTTTCCTAAATAAAATTGAAACCCTGAAGTTTTGCACAAGTGGATTCCACTTACACTGCTAGTTTTAGAGATCCCAATGAAGTCTCCTTCTTGGTATATATTCTTCCTGGATACTTTACATTCATGATCTGAGATTTAAGCAGAAGAGATGTAGGGTATTACAAACTTGATAAAATAAAACTTTATTTACAGAATTAAAATTACTATCGTTAAATTTCTCTGGTCATATAATTAGTAATATAATTATAATTATATAAAATTATATAATTTATCTGGCTTTATAGTTGGTAATAAATTCTGTTCTAAGCATATGAACGGACATTTTCTTCATTTTAAAGTTGTAGAAATAGTATACCGACTCTCCAGCAGAGAACAGTGAAGGTCATTCCTAGGAGAAATAGAAAGAAATAGAGAAACATCACTTCCCTATACAAAATGCATAAGTTTGGAACAAGTATTTTGATGAGAGGGTTTGTAAAGCAAACTACATTATTCTCTTTTGAGAAATGTATATTCATGATTTCATAAGCTAACTTATTCCTTTGAGAAGTGTTCATTTGGAATTGTGATGAGAATAGTTATGAGATTCAACTCATCTAAAATTAAGTGACAAAAAAGGAATGATTGTATAGTGTTTGAAACTGAAGTATATGAGAGTTAAAGACAAAATCTTGAAAAGTTTTTACAATTCATTTTTTTGGATATATTGCCATTTTAAATGTCGAGGCTATAGAAATTCACTTTTGCTCTGATTTCTACAATAATGTTAATTAAAATTCTATTATTTTGTTTTATTTTAAACTTATACAGTTATCAAGTTATTTTAAATACATATGATTATTAAGGCCAAGTAGATAAATTGTCATAAATTCTATTATGAATTGGGCTTATTTAATCAAATATTAATATAATAATTTAAATGTGACCAACAGAACAAAAGCCTTGCAAAAAATCTATTTTTGCCATTTTCCAGGCTAAGTTCTAACAGAATTTTAATATCTTCATAGACATAAGGAAGAAGGAAGAAAGAATTGACTTAGGAAGTGGATTAATTTTTAATTCAGTGTGGAAAGATATATAAATTTGCTTGGATGATGAGGTAAAAGGTAGTTATAGGGGTTTTGCAAGAATGTGTTAATATTTTTGTATAAATTAAATTGTCCTTGATA
>VMDO01040698.1:0-11716 GCA_007922755.1 Pedetes capensis | reverse complement strand
GGGGAACCTCGCCTTCCCAGGTGTCAGCTGTAGGTGCTGGCTTGTGGGGAGGGGCGGCGTTGTTTTCTGTCGTACAAACGCACCTCTTTCTTACCTCACACACGAGGGCTCCTTCTGTGCTTGGCCTTTACTTGGTCTTATAAACGCGTCATTTTGTTAGTGTCAGGGCAACTGTCATGACAAGGACTATAATCATTCCTGGTTTGTAAGTGGACAAAGGTCAACTTGTTCTGTCCCGGATCATCTTGCTCTCCTTGGGCAGGGTAGAGACTCGGTTTGGTTCTCTGCCTTGAGCTGCAGGATTTGGTGGCCTCCTCCCTGAGGGAAGGTGCTGGGTGATGCCACAGATGGGGAAGCAATATAGACCCCAGTGGTCCTGGACAGGTGCAGACACACCTGAGCTGGCTTTCCTCTTATGCCACTCGGGTCCAACCACAGAAGGACTGAAACACAATAATGTCACAACAGTGCCCAGCTCGTGTCTGGATTTCCAAATAAAAATCTCCCCACTCACGTGTGACAGTGACACCCATGTCATCCGGCCAGGGGGCAATCTTACACAAATTCATTTGTTTAGTTTGGGGCTATTTTGGAATATTGCTTTAATCTAATTTGTTGAGATTTGACTTGATTAAAGGGTATTGATCTAGGGCACCTAAAATTGCTGCCATTTGTCAATAGTGACTTACTTGTAAAATCTTATTGTCAATAAATCACATCTCAGCTGCTCAATACGTAGTTATTACAGTCACGATACAGATGCTGCTTCCCCCCCAGCACCCTGTGACAGATTAATCCCAATAAAAGTTGCAGATGTGCCTTTCAAAGTTTATCTTTATTTGGAATTTCATCCCCCCGCCCCCTCCCCCGACACAGGCACACAGTTTGGACCTTCAAAGAAGAGTTCAAAGAACTCAGAAGAGTCGTCAGGTGTCAACAAACAGGACCAGGCTTCCATCCCCAGGAGCAAAGCCAGTTAAGAGACGTTGGCACGGTCTTGTGCTCTGTGGGGCAAATGCTTCCCTAAGATTGCCATTGGGGATCTCTGTCTCCTGCTGAGGGTCCCTTCTGGACGGGAACAGGAACAGCAGGTGCTGGGGTGGGGTGGAGATGGGACCAAATGTGGCACCTGGTTCCTCAGAGTGGCTTTAGGGTGGAAATAATGACAATTAGTAAACCATCCGGTATCCATCCTTGAGTCATTCCCTTTGAGGGAACTGCTGTGCTGGAGGCGCAGCAAACATTTGTTAGCACACAGTTTTGTTTTGCAAATACTAAAGGAAGGAAGGAATTTATCCCCAGTAAAGATCTGAAATAGGAGAAGGATGAGGCAATCCACTCCCGAGGCAATTTCTGAACAATCAGCCATTGAAAACCCCTTGAGGGTTGTTATGAGTCAGACAGGACTCAATGGCACCTAACAAGAACAACAAGAACAAGAACAAGAGCAACAACAACAACAACAACAACAACAAAGATCTGGAAGGCTCAGACGACAGGGCGATTCATCCAGGCCAATGCGCTTAGAGGGAAGAACTAAGGTCTTCCCGGAGACAGCGTGTCCAGGAGAGCCTGTGATGCAAAAGGCCTGGGGCCGCCCAGGGGAGCCTGTATACGAGTCACTGCCATGGCTCCTGCCTCTTAGCTGGGCCATTGGCAGTGGTCACTGTGGCCAAGCTCCACGGTGGCGGGGTGGGGGAGGGGCGCTTCCTGCACAGTCCTCCCTATGTCTCCACCACAGGGTTACCCAGGTAGCCCAGGCCCATCTGCCTCTTCCCGGGACTCAGGCTGACTGGGCAGCTCTGAGCTTGACCTGTCCCACTGGCGCAGGCTCTGCCTGTTGCGAGCCGCTCAAAGCGCGCTGACTCTGAGGGAGGCGTTGTTTGAAAAGTCCTTCTCCCTCCAGAGCGGTTCATCTTATTCTGAGTCCCCAGAGCCTGGCTTCCTTCACCTCTCTCCTTTATTTTTTCTTCACCGTGCTGCTAAAATGGCCTGGGAGAAAGTCTGTGCTGGAGGCCAGCCCTGGAGCCAGGTCTGCCGTGGGCTGTGCTAGGAATGCCCCGTCTCTCATCGGGACTCCGTGGGGTGGGCACGCTTCTGCAGACTGATGGTGTGGGGGCAGTAGAGGCACAGGTCCCTGGCAGTGTTTGCAGCAGGAATTGGGGCAGGTGGCTAGATTTAGGGGAGGGGTGGCTAGGGGTGACTTTGTGTTATGGTTTGCCCAGGGGCTGGCCTCAAAGACCATCTTGGAGCCATGCAGGGCAGGGCTGTGGCACGTGGGAAGCCAGCCTTCCTGCCTCCTGGGCTTGGCAGCCACAGGCACTGGAGAAACTGTGTGAGAACCCTTGGCCGGCTGCACGGCTGGGCTGAGGGCGCATGAGGGATCTGTGCTGAGCCACTGGCCGTGTGCAGGAGTTGGCGGGCCCCATTTTCGAGCGTTGTTCTTTTATTCATAAGCCTGCCTCTGAGAGGCTCCTAAATGACATGACCAATTTTGCATTAAGCAGGCCTGGCAAGGTTGGTCGGTTTTTTGCATCTGGGACTTCATCCGGGGGCCAGGTTGGGTTGTGGGCCAATTGCTTTATTAGGCATCTTAAGGATGCCCCAGGCTCCTGGCTGTTTAATCTGAAAGTCATTAAGGGGCCCTGCGCTAAGTGGGAGGTAATGGGCATGCCACCCCGGCTCTGTGTCCTGTCCTTGGCAGCTCCCTGGGTGGGCGGGGCTGCTCCCTCCTCCACCTGCGGTGTGGGCCCACGTCCAGCCTTTAGGAGAAGGTCCAAGGCTGGGGGCAGGAGGGTTTGTCTCCTCTGCCTTTGGGTTCAAGCTGCCCTTAGTAGGCGTGCCTGGCTGTCTCGCCCTGGGCCACCAGGGAGCCACCCAGGGCTGCACTCAGAAAGGAGGGCGGGTCCCCGTCCTGTGCTTTCTCCCTACTACTGGCTCCGAACCGCGCACTGAGTGGCATTGCAAGCGGAGCTTTTGATACCCCGGAGCCCTTCGGAGGGAGGCAGGAGAGGGAGGTATAAGGGGAAACTGATTCCATGTTCCTCTGTATGGGGACACGTGGGGAGCGTTTCCTTTGTGCTCGGTGCAGAAGCAGACTGTTACTGCTTGTTCTGCACAACTCAGAGCCTGGCATGTGGTAGGTGCGTATCCCATGTTTGTTGAATGAATGTGTGAGTGACTTAGTACTGACTCTTGGTCCTTGGAGTCATTGGAACTGACTAAAAGGAGATACAAAATACTTCATTTTCTGGAGCCTTTACAAAGTGAAATGACACTCATTCTGCCAGTGACACAGCCTTTTCCTCTGGTGTGTTCTGTTGGATGTCCGCGGGTGCTGTTCACACCTGCACATTCACCAGTTCTGCGGTTGAATAGGCAGGGGAAGCATAGGAATGAGGACGGCTGGAGTGCTGGAGGGCTGCTCAGAGCTTTGCTTGGTCCACGAGCCCTGGAAATCTCAGCTCAGGAGCGGGAGACAGTGACCGATGATTCCCACTCTCATCTGAGAAAAGAACTCTTTCTTCTTTCAAATTGAGAGGCTCTAGAAATGACGTTCCAGAGCATTTCTGTCCAATATGGTGGTCACTAGCACCCTGTGGCTCGACGAATTCAAATGAATGAAAATGGACTAAAATGCAAAATTTCTTCCTCCATCACAATAACCACGTTTCAGGCACATGGTAGCCCCATGTGGCCGGTGACTGCTGACATGGATGGTGCAGAAGAGAAAGTTGTCATCATTCTAGAACATTCTATTGGATAGCATAGGTCTAGAGAAGGCATGTCCAACCCACGACCCACGGGACACATGTGGCCCAGGGTGGCTGGTAATGAGGGCCTACAAAATCTTTTTTTGTGTGTGTGTGGTACTTGGGGTTTGAGCCCAGGGCCTTGCACACACTTTGTCAGTACTCTACCACTGGTCCAATATTTTACTTTTTGGAGACAGGATCTCAGTGACTTACACAGGCCGCCTCTGGTTTAGAACCTGCGATCCTACTGCGTCGGCCTCAGGAGTCACTGGGATTACAGGGCTGAGGCCCCATATTCCGCTTAAAATCTTTTTTTTTTGTGGTACTGGGGGTTGATCCCGGGGCCTCGCGCCTGCATGCTTTGCAAGTGCTGGACCACTAAGCTGCACCCCCAACCCTTTTATTTTTTTTCCTTACTTCCTGAGACAGGGTCTCACTAAGTTACATAGACTTCCTCTGGTCTCGAACTTGCGATCCTCCTGGCTCCGCCTCCCAAGCCGCTGGGATTACAGATGTGCGCCACCACGCCCCGCTCGGCTTAAAATCTTTTAACGTCATGTGTTGTTAGTGTTCATTTTCTTCAGGCCCCTGTTATTCTGCAGATGCACTAAGTGTATTATGTAATTTATGTGCAGCCCAAGACAATCGCTCCTTACCTGATGTGGTCCAGGGAGGCCACAAGGTTGTACCCTCCTGGTCTAGTCGGATCTTGGAGATGAGACGAGGAGACGGGGTGGCTGGACTTTGAGGGGAGGCCTGAGGCGCCCAGAGCTGCTGCTCTCATAGCCCCTCTGTGAGCCAACACGACTGTCCCTTCCGGAATGGCGGGGTGAGAACCACTGACACTAACTGCCCGCTGACCGAGCACCCTGAGCTGCGTCTTGTTTCGTCCTCATGAGGGGTCTCCGGAGGAAGCACCACACTTAGCCCCCAAATGCTACAGGCAGAGGTTATAGAGCACAGCGGCGGAGCCCAGGTCACACGGATCATCCACGCGTGGAGCTCAGAGCCTGGTCCAGCAGCCGGGGCCCTGCGTGTGTTTAGCCACCAAGGAGGCTCTGGGACACGCTGTTCCCTCAGCCTTAGCCCAGAGGGTCCAATGGCTGGTCCCAGTGACGACTGCCAGCCTGGCATGGGGAGAAGGACCCCGCGCTGAGGGCTGTCAGAGGCTGCTCCCGGCCAGGATGGGTCCTAAGAGGGGACCCTGCACGCTCCACCACCTGCTGCTGGAGGGACACGTCCACTGCCATGCAAGAGCTGTGGCAGCCTCCGTGGGGACAAAGCAGCTTGGGATTCCGTGCCCTGCTCGCCTGCACCTGGTAGGGTGACCTCCCACACTTGTTTGTGGGGCTGGGCCTGAGGAGAGAGCTTTCTTCTGCAGATCACAGAGGCGAGAGGACGCCAGGGCCCTGGGGGGCGGGGTTCGGCTTGAGTGGCTGAAGGCGAGGCACAAAGTCTGCCCCACTGAGTCTCTGCCCTGGGCCGCCTGGATGCTGGGGATGGTGGGTGCTGGTGAAGCAGGCTGTCTGGCCCTGGGGCGTCAGCGGTGCTTCAGAAGTGGAAAGCTGGGGCAGGGCCGCTTCTCTGTCCAGCTGAGCTGAGCTGTGACCTGCTGTAGGCAGATGGTGAGGGGCGGGGCCTGGGCAGCCAACAGCCTGTGTGTATATGTGTGTGTGTGCGCGTGAGGGTGTCTGAGAGGTGTGAGTGCTTGGCTGTGCGGTGTGAGTGAGCGAGGCCGCTGAGGGGCTCGTCCCCGAAACCCTCTGCCTTGCTTTCCAGGGTGTTCCACTCACTCTGTGGCACAAACCCAGCCTGGCGGTGGCAGAAAAGCCGCCTAGACGGTCGGGCGGGCCCTTCTTTCTGAGACAGGCTCGGGCCGTTCCAGGACGCCCTATTTGTCCTCCGCCTTACCCTGGCTGACAGGACAGCCTCTGCCTAGAAGCACCTCACGCTTAATGCTTTGCTGTGCCCTTGAAATTCTTAATGACAGTTTGCCTCTGAACTTGGACTTTGTAAGCCAAATGTGATGGGCCCCTGGGCCTGCCCATGGCTACAGTGGGTGCATATAACATGGACCTGCTATACCTGGCTGCTCCATTGGCACCTGGCATCCATGAAGCTCCACGTGCACAGAATCTGTGGTTCCTGGGAGTCCACGACACCCCAAGTGGGCAGGAGCTCAGCATGCTGCATCCACAGCAAGGTGGGGCCCGGACAGCCCAGAGGCAAGGCCTTCCATGTGGACCAGAACTTGCTCCCAAACAGGGACAAGGGCTCTGGGATGCTGAGAAACAAGAATGGCCAAGTTCTATCCCATTTGCCCCAGTTAACGTCACTTCCCTGGAGAGCCAAAACTTACGTTAAAAATAATGACAGGAAGTGGGGAGGCCGCCCAGAGCCCCTTCCCCTCGTGTAGGAAACCATGGCCTGTAGGAAACCAAGGGTAGAGAGTGCTGGTGGATGAAATGACCAGCAAGGGTAATAGACAAGGGAGTTAGGTTTGCACGGCACGTCCACTGTTTTAGGAAGAGCAGAATCCGTGTTCATGTATGAGCTTGTTGTTGTTGTTGTTAAGTGCCATCGAGTCGGTATCCGACTCATAGCGACCCTCATAGGGTTTTCAATGGCTGACTGCTTTGGGATTGCCTTGGGAGTGGATTGCCAGACCCTTCTCCCATTTTTTGCGGTGCTGGGAATTATACTCTGGGCCTCAGAGACTGCAGTGCAGCACTCTACCCACTGAGCTAAATCCCAGCCCCATGTATGATCTACAAAGCAGAAACTGTGCCATTTTAGTGATTCCACGTGAGAGTTAAATGCTCTTATATCCACATGTAAAACCTGTGTCCCACACTACCAATGTGAATGGTAAGCTCCATGATAACAATTTAAAACCTAAGGAATCCTTTTTTGTGGTACTTGAAGTTTGAACCCACGGCCTTGCAGCACATACTTTCAAGTGCCCCACCGTTGGACTGCACCCTCAGCCCATGTTTTATTTTTTTCACCTCAGTCAGGGTCTCACTTGGCCTGCAGCTGTAGCCCTGTGGCATCGGATCCCGTCAGATCTCGGAAGCTAAGCAGGGTCGGGCCTGGTTAGTACCTGGATAGGAGACCGCCTGGGAACACCAGAAGCTGTAGGCTTGGGAGACGGACCTGGCAACCCCCTCCCAAAAATCAATCTGCCATTGAAAACCCTATGAACAGCAGAGAAGCACTGACACTAGTGTTTCCCCTGTTGTACAGAGGGTCGCTATGAGTCGGATACCGACTCGACGGCACCTAACAACAACAACAACAACAACAACAACAGGGTCTCACTAAGTTACGGGGTCTCTGGTCTTGAACTTCTGATCCTCACTCCTCTACCTTCTGAGTCGCTGGGATTACAGGTGTGAGACCCTGTGCCCCACATAACCTAAGTAATTCTTTACGTGGAGTAGTGGCATGACACAGCAAACAAAATCCACTGTGGCAAACAGAGAGGCTGTGGGAAAGGGAAGGGGTGGGCTGGTTCCCTTCTGGCACTTCTTTGTGCTGAGCCTTGCCAACGATTTAGCTGGTACTGGCCACTCTTCCTGTCCTATGGTTCTCTGGCTGGGGTGGCAGGTGGGAGTTGTCCACAGCAGAGCCTCGGTGGCTCCTCTTCCACTGACCTTTTCTGAGATGGTTCTTTTCTGTCTGATGGCAGATTACGAAGGACCCTTCAGCTGCCACCCTCCTGTCTTCTGCCGTGGCCTGACAGGCCGTCTCTAGGCTCCCTCCCTCTGAGTACAAATAAGCACACACATTTTCTGGGCATGTGCTGTTCAGTGGATCCATGAGGACACGCTGGGCTCCTGCTCAGCACATGGCCAAGCCCCCACATGCCACACAGAAGCTGCTGAGCCTGATGACCACGGTCTCCTTTCAGCATTTCCATGTCTGTGGATCCCCCACATCTGCCAGGGTCATTCCCAGAGCCACTCCAGGAAATTTCAGTGCGTGGTTGGCTGAATGATTAGCTGATGGGTGGAGGGATAGATGCAGATGGATGAATGGAAGGATGATGGATGGATGGATCAGATAGTGGAGGGACAGATGGGGAATGGAGAGGTAGTGGATTATTGTTGTTGTTGTTAGGTGCCGTTGAGTCAGTATCCGACTCATAGTGACCCTCATAGGGTTTTCAGTGGCTGACCATTTCGGGATTGCCTTGGAAGTGGATTGCCAGGCCCTTCTCCCATTTTTGTGGTGCTGGGAATTGAACTCGGGACCTCAGAGACTGCTACACAGTGCTCTACCAACTGAGCTAAATCCCAGCAGGTAGTGGATGGATGGTGAATAAATGGATGGGTGGATAGAGGCTGGATAAATGAATGGATAGATAGTGGATGGAAGAACAATGGATTGATAGATGGATAGATGGATGGGGAATGGATGGAAAGAGAGATGGTGGGTAGACCAATGGAGTATATATGTAGGCATGGGTACATGGTGGATACATAGATGGATGGTGGATGAATAGAAGAAGAGGTAGTGGATGAATGGTGGGTGGAGGAATGAAAAGATGGAAGGGCTGATGGTAGATGGATGGTTTGAAGGATGGAAGGACCGATGGTAGATGGATGGATGGATGGATGGATGGATGGATGGTGGGTGGATAGATGGAAGGACCAGTGGTAGATGGATGGATGGATGGTGGGTGGATGGATGTAAGGATGGAAAGACTGATGGCTGGTGGATTGATGGAGGGAGGGAGGATGGATGAATGGATGGATGGTGAGTAGATGGATGGGGGTGGGTGGATAGATGTCTGATAGGTGGCTGAGTGAATAAATCCCTCACAAGTTAATTGAGTGCCCTCTCTATAACTGCAGAGGGTACAATTACAACCTCTGTGACTCTGGGTGCAGAGGACACTTCAGTGTCATAGATTGAATATAAAGTGTCCCCAAGGTCCCCAAGGCTTTAATATTTGCTCCTCAGTTGGTGGCGCTGCTTGGCGAGGTCATGGAACTTGGAGACAGGCCTTAGCTTTGTGGAAGTGATGTCACTAGGGGCTGACATTTTAGTTTTTACCCCAGGCCTGTGGCCCAGCACTCTCTGATTCCTGCTCAGGAAAATGTAAGGTCATCTGCCATCTGCCCTGCCGATGCCACACCTGCTCCATGGCTGTTATGGACGGATCTACTAACTGTGAGCATCAGATAAATCTCTTCCCCAATAAGTTAGTTTCTATTTTTTTGGTTTTTTTTTTTGTTTGTTTTTGTTTTTGCTACAATGATGACTAATGCAATCAGAAAACAGAACAGATAACACTGGGACCCCCAGTGGGCATAGGTATCCCTGGGGGATGAATGAATGAGCAAACAGGCAAATACATGTGCTGCCTCAGGAAGGTCTCACCTAAGCTGTGCACCAACCAACACTTCTAACAAGGCTGGGTGCCCCTGGGTGCAGAGTGAAGGGGAGGTGCCTGAGAGCCTTGAGTACCTGAGAACAGGACTGGGGTGGGTGGGCATTGTGCCGGGGTGGGACAGGGCACATGGGACTCAGGCAGAAGTAGCAGGGTAATTAGAAGAGGGGTGGAGCGCAGGTGAGGTGAATGCAGAGAGCTCGGGGAGGTGGCGGCCTTGTGTGTGACACAGGCAGGGAGCTCCTGGCCCCATCCAGAGTAGAGAAGGGCCATCTGCAGGCCACGGTCAGACTGCAGAGTGCGGGAGGCGGACGGCTCCAGGCCAGATGGCGGGGGGAGAACCACTGAGAGCTGAGGGCAGGGCCCTGTCATGGCTGCCCATTTTCTTCAGCCCGGTCCCGGGACCGTGGGCTGCAACTGCAGCTGGCCTAGAGGGGCACCTGGTCCCTCATGATGGCCTGTCTGTCTCTGTCACCCTCTGAGAAAGTTTGCCCCAGGAGAGTTAAGCGCTGCGCCATTTTGCAGAGCCCTTGCATTGCTCCCAGAGTGGGGCCTGTTGTTGTTGTTAGGTGCCATCAAGTGGTGTCCGACTCATAGTGACCCTCATAGGGTTTTCAATGGCTGATTGTTTTGGGATTGCCTTGGGAGTAGGTTGCCATGTCCTTCTCCCATTTTTGTGGTGCTGGGAATCGAACTCAGGATGTCAGAGACTGCAGAGCAGCGCTCTACCAACTGAGCTAAATCCCAGCCCAGAGTGGGGCCTAGGAAGGGAAAATCTGTGGCTGCTGCAGGCTGCAGCCCCAGGCCCCAGGCCCAGAGCTTCCTGGGCCAGGCTGGTGAGTGGCTGCCACTGGTGCAGCATCTTCTCCCCTCAAGGCCTCACGGGACAGGTGGGGGAACTGAGGGGCTGAGCCCTTGAGGGCTGATGGGGGTTCCGTGGAGAGAAGTCTTGCTGCCCCCAGCCCCAAGGAGCTGCCTGCTGACATCCTTTTGTAGGGCCAAAGTCGGAGCTCCAGCCAGGCTGTTTGACTGGCTGCCACCCCCTTCTCTCCTCCTCAGGTCTTGGGTTGGGGCAGTTATTAATTTCCTGGTGGTCCTGGGCGGGACTCCAAAGGGGCTGACTGGCTGCCTGGCAACCAGACCACATGGTCACCAAACTTCTTAAAAATGGATTCAATCTTTCTGGCAGCCGTGCAGTTTGGACACCTAGAGGTGGCTTGTGGGTGTGGCCCGGCCCTCCAAGGGCCCTAGGCATGGGCGATCACAAGCCTGCTCTGGAATCTGCCATCAGGCGTGGGTAACTGAGCTCCTTTTTCCTGGAAATCTGCCGTTGGCCACCAGCCTGGATTTATGTAATCGTTTTCAAACACGTCTAATGTGGTGGTAATCAAGGCCCTTGCCGGCTCTTTGGAGATACACTGACCCCGGTATTTTATTTTGCGCTAACCTTCAATTTCTGCTCCTGACCTTTCTCTGTGAAATATTTCAATATAAATAATGCAGTTTTGCAAACACATTGCCCTGATTACTTTGTAGGGCCCTGATTCTCGATGTGTGAAAGTCTCTGAAGTAAGTAGTAATTTGTTCCCCTTTCTGGTAATTGCTGTTTTAGAAATAGCTTCTTCAGACGTCTGCCGCAAATTGGCATCGCCCCGGCTCCCGGAGAGCCTGCCAGGAGCAGCTGCCTCATGCGCAGCCCCTGCGGGCTGGCGCAGCTGTGGGAGGGGGAGGGGAGGGGCAGGGCAGGCTGTGGCTCTCACCGGCCCGTGGACCCTGAAGGTAACCCTGGGTCGGGGTCCAGCACAGAGGCTAACGGTGCCCTGCCTGCCCCACTTGCTCCTCTCTGCTCTGCGGCTCGTGACGCTGATGTCTGCGGCATTTCAGGCCTGACACCGTGCCAGCTGGGCTGGGTGCAGAAGTAGAGCCAGTCCAGGGAGGAGCTTGCAAACAGAGCGACCCCTCCATTCAGCTGCCCCACGTGTTCCAACGCCCACCCTTCTTTCATTTCTAAACAAAGTCACCCATGCCTCCAATGGGCTGGGCTGCTCAGCCTCTGTCTTTGCCACCGAGTCCTCTCTCGCCTGGCAGCGGCTACCAGATGTCTTCCTCGGTCGGTGGGTGGCAATGTTATGGCAGCCCCAGGTGCCAACACAGGAGCCGGGAGTGCGCTCATAGAGGGCTGCGGGTCTCCATGGGGAGGTGCTAGTCTTGGTGCCTTGGCTGTGAGGATTGCTGGGTGAGGCCCTGACGCCACGTCAGTGGTCACTCTGGAGGAGCGAGCAAAGATGTCCCTCTGGAGAAGGTGCAGAAGTCCTCCCTGCCCCTCTGCTGCAGGGTCCCCATGTAAGCATGGGTGCATGGTGGATACATAGATGGGTGGTGGATGGGTGGAACAAGAGGTAGTGGGTGGATGGTGGGTGGAGGGATGGAAAGGTGGAAGGATTGATGGTGGATGGGTGGTTTGAAGGATGGAAGGACCCATAGTAGATGGATGGAGGGATGGATGGATGGATGGTGGGTGGATGGTGGGTGGATGGTGGGTGGGTGGATGGTGGGTGGATGG
>VMDO01040697.1:0-11732 GCA_007922755.1 Pedetes capensis | reverse complement strand
AGAAAAATTACATTTTTCTTTCAAGTGCTATCTCTAAGGAAGGTGGCTTTGGATGTTATGCAGACAGTGTAGAAATAATTGAGTGAATGAGTCAAGAGGAAAAAAAAAGGAACTGCCTAGAAGAGATATGTAACAATTTCAAAAGGAGGTATCATCATACACCTGTACACATGAGTGAATCAAATCTGATAAGTTGATTCCTCCTTGATAAATACATTCAATATTAGTGTATAGTTTTTCCTTTCTTTGAACTAATTTTATATTACTAAACAAAAACTTTTTTCCAAAAGAAATCAAATTCTATTAAAAGTTTGACACTCAATTTTAGAGCTAAAGAGTCTTCATCTATCATTATGAAGCAGCTGGGATTCTGGCTTCCGTCCTCTCATTTACTAAAGAGAAAACTAAGACACTTAAAGTAGCTTCTTCAGAGTACCACGCTGAGTCAGGGAGCAAATTATGGCTCAAATCCAAGTTATGTGCCTTCTAATGCCATGAACTCATACAGTCCCTTGGATAATTATCAGTATAATACTGTTTAATCTGGCTCATAGCAATAATTAGCAAGCAGTGTGCAGAATTTGTTATTGGAAGTTCTAAGTGTGGATTGTGGCTCCTATTAATATTCAGAAATGTGATTAATCTGTCTTATTTAAGGTAATGTTTCCTTCAAATAAAATTAACTAAAACATTGTAAAATAGAGGTCTTTCCTCTTTCTCTATTTAACATGACATCCAACAGACGGGAATCTTAAATCAACTTCATACTGCCAAGTATAAACCCCAAGCTGCTGTCTTAAACAAGATTCCAAAAATAATTTGGTTAGATATGAAAATATCCATTATTTTAAATAAAATTGCCTCTCATAGTTGTATGAGATCAAGTTAAAATTAATAAACAAGAAATTGTCACTTAACTATAATTTTTCTTACTTTTTCATGTTGTTGAGAGTGGGTTTAATGTACATTAATTAAATATAGAAACAAAGTCCTTGCTAGACAGACTCATACACATGAAGTGTTCATAATTAGTTCTACTTCTGCTCATGCAAATGAAGCAATATCATCATAGGGTTATCATACTTTTAACTAGCATCATCCATATGGCCCTCATCCTGATCTTCTTGTACCTCCACTCTCACTTCAATGGCTTGTATCCTGCCTCCAGACTGTGTATGAAAGCATGCCCATTATCTAGCTTGCCACATTCTTCCTATGAAATCCAAGAACTCCTTCTAAATTCCTCTGAATTCCTATTACTTCTATCAAATCATCTCATTCTTCATGTAACAATATTATATTTTAACAATCATAACACAACAAGCCAACTTGTTTCCTTAAGGCAGTTGTTCCCCAAATTTTTTGGCACCAGGGACCAAGCATTGAAGAAAATGCTCCCATGGACTAAACTCATGATGGAGAATGGCTGTAAATATAGATGAAGTTCACTCCCTAGCCTGCTGCTCATCTCCTGATATACAGCCAGGTTCCTAACAGTCCTACCAGTCTGGGGCCTGGAGTTTGGGGCATTCCCCTTATTAAAGGATAAAATCATAACTCTCATATTGATTGCATGCTAAATATTATTTTAACTCATTAATGAGGAAACTGCATCAGGGGTGGTGTTGCACACTTGTAATCCCAGTGACTCTGGAGGCTGAGGGAGGAGAATCTCAAGTTTGAGGCCAGAGGTAGCCTGTGCAACTTAGTGAGATCTTGTCTCAGTAGAAAAAATAAAAAATGACTGGGTGCATTGGCGCACACCTTTAATCTCAGTGACTTGGGAGGCTAAGGCAGGAGGATCACAAGTTTGAGGCCAAAGGTAGCTTGTGTACCTTAGTGAGACCCTTGGCTGGTAGAGCGGCTTACTGGTTGAGCACTTGAACAAAGAATGTGTGAGGTCCTGGGTTCCACCCTCCAGTACCACAGAAATAAATTAATTAACTAATCAATTAAAAATGGACTGGAGTGCAGCCTAGTAGTTTATCACTTGCAAAGTTTGTGTGAGGCCCTGGCTTTGATCCCTAAGTACTGCAAAAAAGATTGATAATAATAAAATTGGAATTAAAACAAAATAAATAAGAAACTGGTAAGGTGTTACAGCCATTTCAAAGGAGAAACCAAAAACACAGACAAATTTATAGATCAAAAATATTGAAATGAATCGACAAATAGAGGCAAAATTAACTTCTACAGTAAACAATGGAATTTAAATGAGTCTGTATAAACCAAAATTTGCATTTCTATACAGAATTATTTTCATTTTATCAGCTGCCTATAATTCCCAGACTTGCAATATATCTCATATTGAAGCTCAACTAGGTAATCCAAGAAAATGTACTCTAAACAGCACATAATTTTCTCTTGAAGTATTTATTTTTACACATTATCTTTAGAGTTTGGACTCGAAGATGCTATGATTGTTCAAAAACAGTTTTATAATTTCTTTGTCTGATTTCTTAACAATTCAAAGACTATTTTAGAATAGGCATGCCCAACCTAATAGCTAGTAATAGGGCCCCACAAAAATCTTTTACCATCATGTGTTTTTTAATGTTTTCTTTGTGACCCTATGCATAGTTCCAATTTTGAAGTTCCAAAGTGAAGTTGTGCATGTTTACAGAATGACAACTACTGCTTCTTTATAACATCCTGGAATGGCACCACAGTATCAAATTCTAACCTTCAAATATGTGTAAATATGTCACAGTTGGTAATGTGAGTGAAGTTATTACCACTGCCCTCCACCCAGCCAGTCCAGTATAATCAGATTGAACATTAAGTGATTTGAAGCTGTTCTAAGCCACTTAAAAGTGCATCAGAGAATGCATGAGTTTTTGGTGACTTGACAAGTAAAACATAGCAATTGGTGATATTTTTGAAAGTCTAGTTTAACCTGGTTGTAGACGCTGCAAACTGACCATCACAAAATTTGCCTGAGAACTCATTAAGAACTGTGACCACATCCATTGAAACAAACACTGATAGATTATTTTTATAAAAACAAGGTCAAATTTCCCACTAGTTTTATATTGCTGTCATCTTTCTAAACTTTAATAAAATAAAAAACAATTATTATGTATTTACACAAATTATATTATTTAATTTATGCATAGTTTGAGACATTTTGTCTTTAATCGATGTGGTCCAGGGAAACCACAAGGTGGAACACACTTGTTTAGCAGTATCATTGGTGATGCTCTATACTTGATATGTGATCATTTACATGGTTATGGAGAAAAAAGTTATAATGCTTTGTCTTCTGAAAAATGTACATGATCAAACTCAAAATATCACTGTGTCTGGTTATAAATTTAATTAGAGTGTTTAGGGTGTTGAAAAGGAAGTTCCAGACAATGAATATCACATGTTTTAGTATGTTTGCTTAATAATTCTTATTATTCCCATTCAATTCAAACCAAAAATATTGACTTCATATTAGGTATTTGCATCTTAGAAAAATATGAAGACTTAATTGATAATACTCCACTTTTCTCTGTTTCTTCTCTACTTACCTGGAACTAGTAGTAAGGGTTTACTGGTGGACTTAAACAAATAATTTAATAGATATTTATATGACACTTCACAGGATAAAGAAAATTGTGAAATCACTCATTAGTTACATTACCTGCTATAGTTTGGTTATGGGTTGAGTGTGTCTCCCAAGGGTTCACAGGTTACAAGCTTTATCCTCAGGGTGGTGATTTTGGGAAGTGGTAGAACTTTTAAGACGTGAGGCCTGAGCCAGGAAAGAAGGCTCATGCATGTAATCCCAGTGGTTCAAGAGATGGAGGCACGAAGATCATAAATTTGAGGCCAGAGGCAGCCTGCACAATTTAGTGAAATCCTGTTTCAAGAGAAAAAATTAAAAAGAAGGGGTTGGGGGCCCAGCTCAATGGTGGAGCATTTGCAAAATATATGTGAGGCCTTGGGTTCAATCCCCCAGTACCACACAAAAAAAAAAAAAAAAAAAAAAGAATTGAGGTCACTAGAGGTGGTACCCTCAGAAGAGATTTACGCTAGTCTCACATGTGAGTTATTTCCTGTGAGAGTAGGGTTCTTATAAAAGACTGAGACCAGACCCTTTCCAATCTGTTGCTCTCTGTCTTGCCATATGGTCTCTTCTACACACACTCCCACTATTGTGACAAAATATCACAATGCCATGAAGCACTCACCGGAGGTTGAATAGATAAGGCCACTTGTATTTTAGGCCTCCAAAATTGTGACTTAAAGAAACATTTTCTTTATAAATTAGCTCCAGATATGTTCCATAACAAAGGAAATGGACTAATATATCATCTATTTTTAAAAACAGTATGGTTATGGTAAATAACTCAGGTCTGTATATAAATAATATTGACAATACTGACTTCTTGAGTTTTGTTCATCGTAAGTTCCATAATTGAACTAAAACCCTATTTTTATGAGTAATGACTATATCAGTTTACTCGCTCTGTTTGATTTCCAAAAAATAAATTGTGGTTATGAGGCAAAGTGAAGTTCAAACTTGTCATCCTATTATTTAATAAGTATTTATTGACTTCCTATAATATGTATTTTAAAGTGCTGAATGAGGCATAACAAAACAAGCAGGAAAATAAACAAATGAAAAACTTCTAATTCATAGTCATTAATCTCAATGAGAAGGTTATAATCTTAAGTAAGCAAACTTAAACGCATACAACAATTGGAATACAGTTAAGTATAATGATACAGAAAAAATGAAATTAATAACAAAAAATATCTGCTTGAAGATATCAGGAAGCCATAATAAAAATGGAGAAAATATTTAAGAACAAAAATAAACGATAGACAAAGAATTGCTGAATTATACAAAATGTCTCCAATAATTTGTTAAATAAAACTATTTCTTATATTTTACCTAGAGAAAACCAGCTATTATTACTGAGAAATCCTATTTAAATCTCTTGCATTAAAGCTAATTTTGGAAATCCATTGGAACCAATAAAAGCCAGATATTGTTTGAGAGTTTCTTAGTATAATTCATTAAGTCATTGTCATTTGAGAGTGTTATCATTACTATTCTATGGAGGTATGTTTTTTCAAAGGCTTCCAAAAGTACTCATAGGCTATAACTATTCTAATCTACTGATCATACAGAAATACTTCAGTAAAATTTAGCTTGAAATACTAAGTTAGCTTGAGGACAATAGTAGTGCTTAAAATACAATCTGGGATTTAGCTCAGTTGGTAGAGCACCACTCTGCAGTCTCTGAGGTCCCTGGTTCAATTCCCAACACCACAACAATGGGAGCAGGACATGGCAATCCACCCCCCCCCCTTGAAATCTGAAACAATCAGCCATTGAAAACCCTATGAGGGTCTGACTTAGGGATTGAACATAGGGATTGAAAACCCTATGAGGGTGAGACGTGACTTGACGGCACCTAACAACAACAACAAGATACAATCTGGTAAAATATTCTAGTAAGTGTCCTGATACAATGTTTTATTTTGATCTAATTACCATCTATTGAGAAATTTAATATTACTTCAGACACTATTTTTTTTACTGCTGAGTAATATTTTTAATGTACAATTTAATGGGTCTCATTGTGACATTTCCACACATGCCTTTCATTTTACATTGCTCATGTTCACTTCACCCTTACCCTCTCATGATCCCCCCTCTCTCTTCTACATGTATGTCTTTTTGTATTATGAGTATATCTACCTATATATGGATATCCTGATTTTGCTGTAAGGGTAACATACGTGATATTTCCTTTCTTTTCTCCCATTACCCTTTCTTCTTGCCTCCTTGCCCTTTTCTTTCATCTATTATCATTCTCTATTTGGGTCTCATCTTCTTTCATGATCTATATGGTTTAATAACGAATGTATAGTGAAGTCTAACATCCACATATGAGAGAAAATATGTGACGTTTATCTTTCTGGGTCTGGCTTACTTTTGCTTAAAATAATGAAACAGGAACTGATTTTTGATCAAAAACTACAATTAAAATAAAATGAAAATATTGAAACTATATTTACATTGGAGTAAATTCCAGTGCTGCATTAAGTGAAAAAAAATCAGAGATAAAGAAAAAAATTATTTGCATGAGTGAAAATATAACACATGCATTGTTTTATGGACTCATAATTCTTCCAAATATTTCACAATTACAGACATAAAAAATGTATTGAGTTCCATTCTTATTTTGATGAACCAAATCTGGCAGGTTTACATTCCTCTACATTCCCTGAAGTCCAACATCCCTTATTCTAGAGAAAAGTAGCACAGCAGAGAATCTCTCTACAAACTGTGAGTTAAAACTGAGACTTTTCAGTGCTCCCAAACTTACAAATGCCATTTAAAAACTGAAGATAAAGCTGGGCCCTGTGACACATTCCTGTAATTGAGGCTATATGGGAGGCTGAGGCAGGAGGATCACCAAGTTCAAGGCCAGAAGAAGCTTACAAAACTTAGCAAGACCTTGTCTCAAAATTAAAAAATAAATGAAAAGGACCCAAGGGGGCAGCTCAATGGTGAAGAGCTTGCCTAACATGTGTGAGACCCTGGGTTCAACCTCCCAGTTATGAGGGAAATAAAAAGCCTTAACTTAACATAGAAAAAAATAGGTATGTTATATCTTTTGATTCCCAGGGTTACCTATAAAAATGTAAATGAAGAAAAAAAGCTAAAGATTGAAGATGCTCCAGAATTTTATGCCATTTTCAATCATGTAGATTTTGGTGAGAAACCCAACTGAAGTTTCAAATGGGACTTCAGTCCACACAGCAGCACCCATCAAACAGTAATTAAAGACAGGGAACCATCTATTTCTAACTCACACGAAAATATCTCTTGGATTATTAGATCTCTGAGTTTGAAATATTTATATAGGTTGGAATGAATTTCAGAAGTTTCTTTTAGAAAAGTTTCTTTTAGAAACCTCTATGAGTTTAGAATTACTTCTAATATCAAATTTATCAAGGATATTTTCAAGTTATTATAGTTTCAACTGCATTTTCACTGAAATATAGGAAATTCTCTGATATTAAGTGCCAGGATAACTCTACAGGAAAAATATGTTTGGTACATGGTTCCTTTCCTCTTTCTGGCCTCCATTACCAAAAGAAAACTAAAATTCTTATTTCCTGGAGAATGTGCAAGAGTGTGTGACTTGATGAGAAGTATCACAAAAAGAAACAAATAGTAAGCAGACAATTTTATTATTAATATGTTTATTAATTTGCATAATCCAGACTTTCTGAACAAAAGGTACTCACAAGGGGATTTAGTAGCAAATATATCTTGAAAGTTTAGAGATAGTTTCTTCTCTGGAGTAATTGAAAAACTTAGCTTTCAGAAGACATTTGCTGACATGTCAGGGTAATATATCCAGAGATCTTCAACTCACTTCAGGGGAGATAATTTATTTACATTTTAGACTACAAATGAGGTCTTTCACTCTCTCTGGAGAGGATAATAGGCCAATATCTCAGGGCCTTAAATAAGCTCTGAATCTCACCTGGCACAGAAGTGCATGGGTCTAATACTAGCCAAGAAGGAAACTGGGTCAGTAAAATTGCAAGTTCAAGGCCAGAGGTGGTTGCTAGGTACCATGGGGTCAGGTCCAACTCATAGTGACCCCTATGAACAACAGAACAAAAACTTCCCAACACAGTGCCATGCCCAGCAGTATATCAGTGTTTCTCTGCTATCCATAGGGTTTACAATGGCCAATTGTTTCAGGATTATTTTGGGAGTGGGCTACTAGGTCCTTCTTCCATTTTTTCCAGTGCTGGAGATCCAACGCAGGGCTTCAGAAAGCACAGAGCATCACTCTACTAACTAACCTACTTCGTGGCCCCCAGGCCAGAGGCAGTCTTTGTAATTTAGTGAAACTCTGTTAAAAAAAATGGTTGGAGATTGCAGCCCAGTGGTAGATTACTCGCAATATATGCGAGGCCCTGAGTTCTACCACCAAGAAAAACAAAAAAAGTTAAAGAAAAAACTGTGCATCTTACAATATTGCACATCCTTTCCTATGATGCAAACTCACTGCGTGTACAAGTAACATTTGGCTCTCACTATGCTGTCACATGGGAACTGGGTTCAGGGAACCAATTAAAATGCTTTCCTGATTGTTGCTACTATGACCATGATAATAGTTTTTTTTTCTCCCAAGGGTTTTTGTGGTATATATTTTGTTATATAATATAATATGTTATGAAGCTTTGAATTATGGCATTCTACTCAAATTTTGAAATGAAAGTAACTTCTACTCCAAAGAGTATTTCACGCAATATAATGATGTCTCCATCTTGAAAGAAATAAGAAATCAGTCAGGATACTTTTCTAATATGTGACTACAATATACTTTTCTCAGAGAAAACGTTTACCAATGTTCATTGTATTCCTAGATTAACATATTGAAAGTAAGCATATATACTAATACTTTGTATATGTTTCTATTGTTACTTTCAATATAATTCTTTAGCCTGCCTGGAACTGACCTTAAATATTTTCTAGGTTGTCTCTTTGTGCTCTGCAAAATATAGAAAAATATAAGTAGGCTCTCTGCTCTACAGTGATTTCTAATCTTAATGTGAAATGTAAACACAGATGAAGCACACATACTAAACTGCTTGTAATTAAACACTCTGGCTGAGTCATAAAATGACAAATATTAGTAAATGAAAAGGAGATTTAAAAGACAAAATATGATGACACATTAAAGAAATGAAGATCATTCAGGTCGGTGTCATGAATGCAAGGCCTGTTATAGTAAGAAAAAAAGAGATATAAATTGACTTACAGGTTCACAGCTAAACTTAGCTATATCCACTAATACATGCACAGGAGAAGATGCAGTCTTTAACAGTTCCATAAGTTTATTGTTTCCTTCTGAAAACTAGAGCAGGTCTATTGATCAGCTCAGATGGAAAGTAAGAAAAAGGGTATTTTATATAATTCCTCAAACAGTATTGATACAACCCTGCTGTTGAGAGTAGCTTTACAAAAGAATAGCTTGGTCACATTTCTTTCATCAAAAAGATAATAGAAGTCATATTTTGTTGATGATGGAGTAAACTAGCACATGCTTTCTGGGAAGTAACCCAGAAAAATACAAAGTGTCTTTTTAAGAAAAGTTAACCCAGAAATTTTCTTTCTAAGAACTCATTTCTAAGGAAATAATCAGATGTATGAAAAAGTTTTTTGTTTTTTTTTTCCAAACACTGCCATATTGTTTTAATAACAGTAAAGGAAGCAATATAAATAGGTGACTATTGAAATAAATATATTCATACAACACAATGGCATGTAACAATAACATAGTGAATTTTTTTAAAGATTATGAGATGTAAAATGTTTATGATAGAAAGTTTATAAATAAGTGGCTGGCCAATTAAATTGGAATTTATTCATACAACAGAACAGCATGCAAAAACTATGGCAAACTTCTTAAGGATAATGTGATGAAAAGTGTTGTATAATGTTAAGTGAAGCCATCAAAACTTGAAAGTATATACGCAATATGATCTTAGGTCTATAAATATGTGTGAACCAACATGATCATAAGGAAACATAACAAAATATTAACAATGATTATCTCTCTTTGGAGTACAGTGACAGATAAGAACTTTCTTCATTTTGTCTTTTTCAACAAAATAATTGGATATATAACTTATTAAAACTTTATAAAAAGTGATGGTAAGTGTGGACTGATTCAGCATGCAGTAACTGAAGGAAGAAAGGAGGAATAAAGCAAAGAGAAGTAAGCCAGTCTGTGACTTCAAGATTAGGGTGAGTGGAAAGGAGAAATGGGAGGCACCATTAAAGTGAAATTAAATGGACTGAAACAGACTTTCTTTGAGTGATAAATGATGAGTAAAGTAGCATCTCATTTCATGCATGCCAAATTTCACTCTCTTTATAGTGAGTGCTGGTAAGGATTCAATTTTCCAATTACTATCCCAGCATTTTTATATCAACTATCAAACTCTTTCATAACTTTATTCAATTTTTTTCCTCCATTGAGCTATAAAAGTGCCTTCTTCAACAAACATATCATCCCAGAGTGTGCAATTTTAAACCCTTATATCTGAAATTTTAGATACTGTTAATTAGGTCCCATGATATAGATTTTTGTGAAGGAAAATATTTTCCCTTTATCATACCAGTTACGTTAAATAAATTTTCTTTCATTTGACTTCCTGTACAGTACATCTATGACTCTCATCGAAGCTCTGAAAATGTCTATAATTTAATCACATGTTACAATTCACTCCAAAATTCATAAGCCTTTGGAGTTATTGGACTACAGTAATCTTGTAAACACTCTGTGGATGAATGACAGAATAGCACGTGGAGTGAAATGTGAGACTATCATTTTTGTTTTGCATTACTGAGAGTTGAACCTAGGGCCTGGAATATTTTAGCAAGTACTACTGTACGACTTAACCCCAACCCCAACCCTTTTATTATATATATGTATTTTTATTTTGAAACGGAGTCTCACTTAATTATGCACGTTGCTTCTGGCTTCAAACTGGCAATCCTCATGCCTTACCCTTTCATAGCATTGGGATTACAGGCATGTGCCATGGTGCACAGCATACTGTCATTTTAAAACCAAAGAAAGGAGAATGCTTCTTGGTAAAACAAACTACACATTTTGCTTTGTAAATATCAAAGGATCTCATTTACTTCTTCAGATACTTTAATTTAATATAATACCTAGAATACTTAAAAATTTATCAATGTAACATGCACTTTTCCCAGTACCTAGCAAGACAGATTTTAAAAGAAGGAATAAACAATTCATTATATATCTCCATAAACCCCTGAAACACATAAGAATAAACTTCTAGTTATATGAAAAAATGATTCAAATAAATATTTGATATCAATATAAGTTTATAAATTTCAAAGTAACATTTAAAAATTCCCAATGTACTTCTGAATATAGTGCTTTATGTCAGCGATTATGCCCTTTGGATGAAATAAATTTACAATATCTAATACTGAAATCAAAAATTGTGTATCTCATAGGCCTTAAGAATATTGTTATTGTGACACTGTATACACAATTTATATGACTATGATCAAGGTTTAAGCTTTAAAACATTAATATCTCACACCTTTTATCAATCAAAATTCATAGAAATTGATTTAAGACAGTTAAAATTATAACCAATGGATAAGGTTCTCAGATTAATGGTCTGGAGTTATTCAACTTATAATATAGAGAATCATCACAGAAAGTGGGTTTTCTTTCTTTTTTGTGTGTGGTACCTGGGAGTTCAACCCAGGGGGTTTTGCACACACGTTACAAGTGCTCTTCCACTGGGCTTCACCACTAGTCCATTTTTCATTTTTTGAGTCACTATCTTGCTAAGTTGTGCAGGCTGCCTCTCTCCTTGAACTTGCAATCCTCCTGCCTCTGCCTCCCAAGTCACTGGGATTACAGGCATGCACCACCATGCCCAGTTGAAAAAGATATCATTTACTCAGGTTTAATTTAACCAAAAGTCATCATCTGATATTACCAATATTTTTTCATGTTATTCTTCTACTGAGTAGTACTTTCAATTATACTTCACTTTACTTTTCTAATGAGATCTTAGAAATTGAATTGTTGTTGTGAAAAAAAATGAATTATAACCCATTTTTTCATGGGAAATAGGATAACTCCTTACAGCATTTTGTTTCATAACAGAACCACAATTCTTACTCATCAAGTCAGCATGATAAGTAT
>VMDO01040696.1:0-11729 GCA_007922755.1 Pedetes capensis | reverse complement strand
GGCCATTCATATTCCTTCATTGGAAACTGTCCAGTTTCATTGCCCACTTATGTATTTGGTTGTTATTTTGGTGTTTGATTTCTTAAGTTCTTTGTCTATTGTAGAAATTAGTCCTCTGTCAGATGGGTAGCAAGCAAAGATTTTCTTCCATTCTGTGGGTTGTCTTTTCACTCTGTTACTTCTTTCCTTTGCTACATAGAAGCATTTTAGTTTCACATAATCCCCCACTTGTTGATTCTTGGTGCAGTTTTCTGGGCTATTGAGCTTGTTAAACTCTGGACTTGTTAAGGAAATACTTACCTATGCCTTTGTGTTAGACTGTGTTCTTATCTTTGCTTTTAGGAGTTTTAAGATTTCCAGTAATATGGTGAGGTCTCTGATTAATTTTGAGGTGACTCTCATACAGATTTTTTGGGCTGGGATTTAGCTCAATTGGTAGAGCGCTGCGCTGCAGTCTCTGAGGTCCCAAGTTCAATTCCCAGCACTGCAAAAATGGGAGAAGGACCTGGCAATCCACGCCCAAGGCAATCCCAAAACAGTCAGCCATTGAAAACCCTATGAGGGTTGCTATGAGTCGGATACCGACTTGACAGCACCTAACAACAACAACAACAACAACTCATACAGATTTAGAGATGTGGGTCTATTTTCACTCATCCGCAAATGGACATCCAAATTTTTCAGCATCATTTGTTGAAGAGGCTATTTTTCGCCAATGTACATCTTTAGACCCTCTGTCAAAGATCAGGTAGTTGTAGTTGCATGGGTGTATCTCTGGAACTTCAATTCTGTTTCATTGATCTTCATTACTATTTTTGTGCCAATACCAATCTGTTTTTGCCACTATGGCCCTGTGGTATAGTATGTAGTCAAGTATTGTACTACCTCTTGCACTGTTTTTGCTGCTTAGGATTATTTTAGCTATATGCAGTCTTTTGTGCTTCCATACAAATTTTAGGATGCTTTTTCTATTTCTGTAAAGTATACCTTTGGACTTTTGTTGGGGATTGCTTTGAATCTCTAAATCACTTTTGGTAGTAGAGCAATTTTCAATATTAATTTTTCCCATCAATGAGCAGGGAGGTCCTTCCATCTTCTAGTATCTCCTACTATGTCTTTTTTTAATGTTTTGAAATTTGCATTGTAGAGATCTTTAGGGTCTTTAGTTATATTGATTCCTGAACATTTAATTTTTTGGTAGGCTATTGTGAATGGGATTGTTGTCTTGATTTCATTTTCTTCCTATTTGCTTTTGGTGTAAAGAAAGTCTACTGATTTTTGAGTGTTAATTTTGCATCCTGCTACTTTGATGAAGGAGCTAATTAGGATTAAGAGTTTTCTGGTAGAATTTTTAGGGTTCTTTAGGTATAGCATCATGTCATCTGTGAATTAGGATAGCTTGAATTCTTCTTTCACTATTTGTATTTGTTTAATTTCTTTCTCTTGCTTCATTGCTCTAGCTAGGACTTCTATAAAAATGTTGAATAAGAGTGGAGAGAGTGGACATATTTTTCTTGTTCTTGTTTTAAAAGGAATGCTTTTAATTTTTCCCCATTTAATATGATGTTGGTTATAGGTTTGTTATAGATGGCCTTTATGATGTTGAAGTAAGTTTCTTCCATACCCAATTTCTCATGATTTTTAGCATGAAGGAATGTTAAGCTTTGTCAAAGATTTTCTCAGCATCAATGAAGAGGATCTTGTGATTTTGTTCTGCAAGTGTTTTGATATGCAATCCAATATTAGTTGATTTACATATGTTGAACCAGAGTTGCACCGATGAAATGAAGTCCACCTGATTATGTTACATGATCTTTTTTATGTGTTGTGGTATTCAGTTTGTCAGAATTTTTTTGAGAATTTTTGCATCAATGTTCATCAGGGAAATTGGTCTCTAGTTCTCTTTCTTTGTAGTATCCTTATCTGGTTTTGGTATCAGGATGATACTGACTTCATAGAATGAATTTGGAAGTATGACTTCCGTTTCTGTTTTATGAAATAATTTAAAGAGAATAGATATTAATTCTTCTTTGAAGGTTTGATAGAATTCAGCTAAGAATCCATGAGGACCTAGGCTTTTCTTTGTTGGGAGTTTTTACTATTATTATTATTATTATTATTATTATTATTATTATCATCATCATCATCATCATCATCATCATTATTATTATTACAGCCTCTATCTCAGTGGTTGATATAGGTCTATTTCATTTGCTTATGTCCTAAGGATTTAGTTTTGGTAAGTCATAGGAAATTTACCATCTGTATTTTCATTTTGGGGGAGTACAATTTCTCAAAGTAGTGCCTGATGATCTCTTAAACCTCACTGGTATCCATTGTTATGACCTCCTTTTCATCTCTGATTTTATTAATTTTGGCATTTTTGATCTTTCCTTTGATGAGTCTGAGTAAGGGAGTGTCATTTTTGTTAATCTTTTTGAAGAACCAGCTCTCAGTTTTGTTAACTTTTTGTATTGTCCTTTTCATTAATTTCTGTCTTCATCTTAATTATTTCTTTCTGCATACTCCTTTTGGGGTTGACATTTTTTGGATTTCTAGTTCATTAAGGTATATCTTTAAGTTATTTAATTAAGCCTCCACTATAATATTGATGTAGGCACTCATGTCTATGAACTTTCCTCTTAGAACTGCCTTTGCTGTTTCCCATAGATTTTGGTAGGATGTGTTTCCATCCTCATTTGATTTCAGAAATTTTTCAATTTCCTTTCTGATTTCTTCAGTGACCCATTGATCATTCAGAAGTGTGTTATTTAGTATCCATGTATTTATAACATTTCTGCAGATTTTCTTGCTTTTGAGTTCTAGTTTTGTTTCATTGTGATCTGATAAGGTACAGGGAATTATTTCAATTATTTTATATTTGTATTTTTGGTATGTCTCTTGCCATAATTTACCCTTTAGACAATTCAATATTTTTTTTATTTCTAGTTTGAGACCTCTATTTGTTTTTTTTCCTAAAGAACATCACACATTTACATTTAAAATACTCAATAGTTTTCAATACAATAAGTAAAACCCCAACACTTTGAATGATTAGTCTCAAAATGACTCCATAACATAGCTGGCACAGACACTACTCAAAATTATTCTATTGCATGAGACATGATATGTTAAATCATCTCTAAAACTAAATGAAAGACAGTTTTCATATTTTTATTTCTTACATTTCCTCTGATCACTTCTTTCCTCCCACAAATCAATCTTGTATCTCATTTTTAAACATGAATGGATAGTAAATGATCTATCTGAAAGTAATTTGCAATTTTAAAATTTGGAAGTTTTGGGAAAATATTTAAAACATTGCAAAAGACAAAAATACACTTCTTATACAAAAAATTATAGAATCATTGTACATGTCACAAAAATAATAGAAGGCAAAAACATTTTATTATCATTATAATTTCCCTGTTATTCATCATACATGTCATTTCTCATAACTATAATGTTATCAATGATCTTGATCACTTCACTATTATCCTCTAATAAAATGCCATCTTTGAATTGGTCCAAAGCATTAGCTATGCAACATTTCTCAAAATATTTAACAATGATGCTCTCTGGAAAGGCTTTCCATGTTGCTGACATCCATTGCATAATTTCTGCAGGAGCTGCATGTTTGATTTTCCTCTTTATGTTAATTCACAAGATCCACAATTAGGTCAAATATTGTTACCTCAACTTGTCTTTAAATGTCTTATTGATGGATATATCCATTGGTTGCAATACTGATGTCATTCCATTCAGGATAACAATAAGTTCAGTTTTCATCTTGGAGAGTTGGTCCTTCACTGAATCAGTAAGATGCCCTTTGAATACATCAAGGACAAGTATTGATCTTTGATTTAAAAAGGCTGAAGGTCTATGGCTCCTTACTATTTTCAACCACTCCAACATCAGGATCTCCTACCATCCATCCTTTTTCCTATGCTCTGACTACAACGTCTTCCAGAAATGACTCCAATTGAATATACCCAAAGGGAGATGAGTCATCATACCAGAGAGACACCTGCATCTCCATGTTCAGTGCAGCACTTTTCACAATAGCAAGGATATGGAATCAACCGAAGTGCCCATCAACAGAAAAATGGATAAAAATTTATGGTACGTATACACAATGGAATACTACTTAGCAATCAAAAAATGAAATAATGTCTTTTGCATCAAAATGGATAGAATTGAAGAAAATTATTTTAACTGAACAAACACAAGCCAAAAAAGAGAAATACCGCATGTTCTCACTCATATGTAGGAGCTGAATCAAATTTAAAAGAAGGGGAAAATCCTTTATAGAAATTGGAACATAATAAAAAGCTAAAGTTAACTTAGTGAAGAAGAGACAACTTAAGGAGCAGAAGGAAGGAGGGAGGGATCTAGCAAAAGGAAGTGATGATGGGAGAAGCCAGGAGGTGGAGGAAAGAAAAGGAGGAGTGAGGAATAGGAGAGAGGATGACCTCAAAGTAAACAGTCCAACTTTAATAGTTCAGGAAATAATTATAATACCAACAATACCAAAGAAGGTAATAATGCAAATGGGATAGATTATTCATGTAATACTACTGACAATGTAAAAAGTTAGATCACTACAGAAAAAAGTTTGGACTTAAATCATAATTGGGATGCAAGATTATATAGAAAAATAATCCCACAAAAAGACATGCATGTAGAAGAGAGGCCTTGGGGGGGTGAAGAAGGGGAGGAGGTGCACAAGAGGGTAAGAGAATTTATCTGTGCAATAAGCAATGAAACACATATGTAGAAATGTCACAAAGAAATGCATGTCAGAATGAAACACATTAAGTTGTACATTAAAAATTTCCAATAAAAAATGCCTCCAATTTAGATAAAGTGTTCCTTTTCAAAATTAGGAAGTGTGGTAGTTCTTTTTCCATCAGCAATTATTGCCAATATCATTGTTAAGTAGAGCTTTTCACAACCAGTGGTTACCTGTTTTACATCTTTCTTCTTCAGTGTGTAGTCTGGAGGCATATCAAGATAAATAGCAATTTCATTGGCATTGGCAACTTGCTCTGTCAGAAAATTTCCCACCTTCCTCAGGTTGGTTATATACTGCTGATAATTCAACAATTTCCACTCAAAATCTTTTGGGAGCTTTTGGCATATTGTTGTTCTAAATCAGCCCCATTTGGCACATAAGCCTTTTGGCCCATCCTTTATTGGCTTTGAAAGAACTTGGAGAAATGTTCAAAGATATGTCCTTCTTCATTGTCTCTTCCTGAAGTATACCATAAGTCACAAACATGCCAGCCTTGTATCTCTCTTGGAAAAATGTGAAAACCTCATCATCAATTTCATGAAATCGCCCTTTCTTAGAACTGGTAAATTTTTTTTTGTTACATCTAACACTTGCTAATCATCTCCTGTGTTTCCATCACAGTTGAATATTGCTTTTATCAACTCCAAAAATTGCAGGAGTTTTTCTGTTTCTGTCTCCTCCATTCACCAAACAACTTCACATTTGAATTTTGCTATGTACAATAGTCTTTTAGATTTCTGGTATGCCATAACTATGGCATATGACAAACTGGAACAAGCACCTCTCATGTTTTAACAACTGAGGCATGAGCAAAGGAGGTAGCTTACATATGTGCATAGTGCAGACCAAAAAATTCCATGGGATTTCACCTTCAGCACAAGATTAGGCCATATCCACTCATGATCAACTCCACTGTTCATCTGTGATGTGCATAAATGTCTGTCTCCTAGCTGAGGCTGTCTCTTAGTGCAGAGTTTCTAACAGATGTCCTTACCTGGGGCTGAAGTCAGGGAGCAGACACAGAGTTGAGGATGAATCAAAAAAAAGTTAAAGTGAGTTTTACCAACGAGCTAAGCTCAACCGCTGTATCCGTAAGCACTTTGAGGTTGTGTGGCCCATCCATCCTTGCCCATTCCTGACTCCCTATGGACCCTACTCTTTTACTTTCTCAAGTCATTAAACGAAGATGAAGAAACACATTTGCTATAAACCTAACCAATGCCCAATGAATTGCTTTAAAAATTTTATTAGATGAACTAACTTATAGTTCAATTATATCTAATTCAGAATATTGTTAAAACCTCCCACTCATCTTTAACTATTTTATTTTATTAGGTTGTTATTTATTTATCAGAAAATATTGGGCCATGTTTTTTCTAAAGTTCTTTAATATGTTACTAGGCAAGTGCATAGTAAACACTCTATAAGTAAATGCTTGTTTTTCTTAAGTTGATTATATACTTCTTTAGATCTGAAGCAGTCATTTCAGTTTTCCCTGAAGGTTATCTTTGGTTTTACTTAGCAAATGGAGCAAGAAAAAGAGAAGGTTACATATATACAGAGCCAGTATGCTCATAAAACAATAGATAATAAAATGTCAGGGTATTAGTTCCTTAGAGATCTGGTATATGACGGAATTTGAGGGCTGAGGCTACCCAGTCAAGCCACACAACTAGTCAATCTTAGACCCTTCTCTGCAATCATCATTCTAACTGCTATGTATGTGTATGTGTGTATATATGCATGTGTGTGTGTGTGTTTATAACTTTGATGTTGCTCAGTGGATGATTCATTAATGGATGAATCTCCATTAATTCTCCATTAATCTCCATTAATTAATTAATTAATTAAATCCATTAATCCTTTAGTACCTATGATTATTAATCTCCTCAAAGAGCATACTTTACCAAACTCTGAGAATATCTTGAAAGCTTTTCCTCTCACTTTTATTTCCAGTTATATCACACTGTTCTCAGGATACTCCCATCACAATCTGCTTCCTACTTTATAGCTGAAGCAATAGTTTTCACTGCTTCCTCCTACCTAAAATAGCCTAATGATGTTGACACATTCTCATTACTAGTATTCACTAGGATGAATTGTCAGGGATAGTGAAGTCATGAGTAAACCTAAAAAATCACAACTTTGTTAGAAAGTTTCTCTTATACTGGGGTAAGATCTATCTAGGATTAGATAATAGTCATAGAAATGTTAGTCTTATACCAACCAAGTTGACACTAATAAGAAAAGCCTTGGGCATTCTATCAACAAGGAAATACATTCCAAGACAGACATTGAAATTCTGGGAATGACAAAAACAGTAGTATGAACTTGGCAAACTTAGTCTTCCCAAAAGTTAGAGACTTCTAAAAATGTCTATTTTCCATCACAGATTCAATGACATCTTTGAAAATGAAAAAAATCATGACAATTTTGGTAGTTCACAGAAGATGAGACACTTTTCATGGAAATCAGTACTTTTTGTCTGATGTGTCATGAGATTCTCACACTGTGCAATATCCCCCTGTCCAGGCTTGACACTGCACTGTGGGGCAGGGTTAATTTTGCTCTACTCTCATACTTCTATCATGATGTTCACTCATGAAAGAAACTATATGTCTTTATAGAGCATCAAAAATAGTGGGAATATAAACATGCACCTTGATTACCCATTGTTGAGGGAAACCAAGCTAGCCATCCTGTCATTAAGAAGATCATCTCTCAAGTAATAGAAAACATGGGTAGAATTTGGAATTAGATGGGTTATGACATGATTATAACCACACAATGGAATAGAAGCTACAAAATTAGATTTTCCCAGATTTCAGCTGAACAAAAGAAAGAGAAAAGAGATTTGTCTTTGGGTGATATATTACTTAATTTAGTCTTACTATGTCAGTATAGTTTCTCAGTGTTATTAGTTTCTTCCCTAAGCAAAAGCAAGAGTAGAGTTTTCATTTAATATGTTCTAAATATTGGGTTTTACAATCAGCTCTTAAGATACAATATATTATTAACGTGGGAAATAATTGTCCTAAATGCTAATAAGCATTTAAACATCAGGTCTTTGGGGTGTGGTGCTCTGGATCCAGGTTGAGCTGCCAATATGGAAAAGCTGTTCAACAATATGCCTTTAGGTACATTGACCTCATTCACTACATTGAATTTTGTTTCTGGCATTATTGGTTGTTATAGTGTGGATCTAAATATCCCCCAAGTATCATATACTTGAATGTTGGGTCCCCAAGGGTGATGCTGTCCTGGAAGGTTGTGGAACCTTTGGAGGAAGGACATAGCTTATTGGAAATGAGGTACTGTGGGCCAGTCTTTGGAGGATTTTAACCAGGACCCATGGTTCCTGTAAGCTCCCTCTGCCACCTGCTTGGCCATACCATGAGGTTGACTATCATAGGCCTGGCCACTTGCTCAGATTCCTACCCTCTTAACATGATTTCCTACCTCTATGGACTAAATTCTATAACCATAAGCCTCCAATAAATACTTTTCTCCCATAAGAATGCTTTGGTCAATCTTTCCACTGTAGCAATTATAGCTTACTAATACATTGGTATATGAATCTGGGAAAGTGGGACCACAAGAATCTGCACAAAATGAACTCATTTACTTCTCAGCTTTGGGGTAAATTTAAACAAAGGGCATACTGATTAATTACATATATAAATATGTTCAAGGGAAAGATTTGCCTGAACTCCATTTGCAACAATTCTAAGTTCTCTGCCTCCGTGAAATGACATTTCTGCTCCCCACTCCCCATGGCTCTAGATTAGCTTTTTTCCCCAGATGATGCAGACTTTTTACTACCTCTGCCATTGTATCCCAGAATTTAATGAGACCTGATATTGGATCCATCCCTATTTTTTCCTCTGTTCTTTCCATGAAATGTCTTCTCTTTGATTCTCTCTTCCTGATTCACAAACTTGGATTACACTGTTAACAAAGTTCCCTTCCCAATCTGCTCTTTTCCCTCCCCAGTCCCAGATACCCTTAGACACCATTGCTGACTTCACTTTGCTAGGTCCTTCTGAATAAAAGAATGAATGAATAAGTCTAAAGAATACTGATCAGGAGGCCTAGATTCAAGTCCCAGTTTAATCACACTCTGGCTATATGATCTCGGATTATATTGAATTATTTGAACCCCCATTTCCTATTTGTGAAATGGGGATGAATACCTCTTCACCTATCACACAATTTTAAGAATCTAAAAATGGGCTTCCCAAACTATAAAGTGCTACAGAAATACTTAACTGTTATTATTGGAGAAGTTTACATTTGAACATTTATTCAATTAACATTCATTGAGTGCCTCTTTGAGTGAAATTCCATAGAAACAAAGATGTGGTCTGAGTCTTCTAAGGATTTAGACTAAGGATTTAGTCCTCTGAATAGACCAACATAAAGACAAAAAATTTTAAGAAGTCATTTTGTCTAGGGGTGTCCTGGAGAAGTAAAAATATTTCCAAGACAGAGGAAATAATTTGCCAGCCAGAGCCTGGAATGATATGCTCTGCTATTTGATACATGGTTCCTTCTTCTCTTGTTCCCATTATTCCTCCAATCTCTCAACATTCATATCTGGAAAATTTAGACTTATCTTGTTAGTACATAGCCCAGATATTATCTCAGAGAGTTTCATGTCACAATAGCACATGATTTGTAGGGTAAAAAGTGGGAGAGAAGGCTAGAAATTTTATTACTTAATGCCAAATGTGACTAAAAGCATGAGATGTAATATAACCAGACATCATCACTGTACAGATAGCAGAGAAGTAAAACATTCATTCATTCAACAAAAAAAGTACAGACACTTGCTGTGTGCCAGGTATATTACTTGGCATAGAGGAGCTTGCATTTTGTTGGAAGGTACCACACTATTAACAATTTAACAAACTCTATATACATTTACAAAATGTAGTGTCAGAATTTTGCCAAATGGGATATGAGAGAGTTGTACTATTTGACGTCCCAAACATATGAACATATTTCTTAGAAATTTTCTGGTAAGATAGAATGACCTGAAAAGTTATTCAATGAGATTAGATCCCAACCTAATTAAGAAATACCAACAACATGTAATATAGATTAATCACTACTCAGAGAATCAACAGATATTTATTTATAATTTTTTATGTGTTGGACATAGTGCTAGGGACAGGATTGTAGGAGGTGAGAGATGAACACAAAAGCATGCTCTTTACTGTAAAAGGAGTTTACAATCTAATGCACAAAAACTGAGATGTTGGTTTCAAGGACTAGAAAGGTCTGCAAATGATAACTGAGATCTTCTATCATTATCCCCTAAAGAATATTTTCACATCAAAATTAAAGAAGAGGTAATATCAGCATATAAAATGAATAAACAGCTCTACAGGAAACTGTCAACACTGTTATTTTTCTCATTTCCCTATTGGTCTGAAGAATTTTTCACCAACTGTGTTTAGCTTCTGGATGTAAGGTTGGAAATATTGTTCGAGCAAATATGAGGTTTCTGGGGTTCTTGCTCTCAAGAATCAAATCAGTATAGAGGAAAGAAAAAAAGGCAAAATCATTTTCTCCTACTATTAAGAATATACTAGAATGTATTAAGAATGGGAAACAGATTTGAACACAGAAGTACTTACTTCAGATACCTGCTTTTCCTCTCTCTTTCTGCATTTTTGCCTTACTCCCCATCAAATATTTTCTGTTCTCCAGATGCCGTAAGCCCACTCCAAAAGGAGCCCTTGTCCACAAAAGACTTATTTTGCCCTTTCTAAATCAAAACTCACTGCTTCTGTGCAACTGAACTCAATTGGTGAGGGAAAAGCAATAAGGTTGAAACAACCCTCTAGATGTGTTTGCTTTTGCAACATAACTTTTATTGCTTTCTTCTAATTATAAAAGTAATTCATGCTTATTGTAGAAACATAAGAAATATAAAATGTATTAGGAACGAAGCAAAATTTCTCATAGCCTATAGGGTATTTTTATTTCTAAGAGACAAAGTGTTGACAGATGTATTCAGTAGAGATATACTGAAGGTCTGCAGGGTTAACAGAGAGGTGTGATGGGAATTCTGAGAAGCATCAAAGGGAGGCAGACCAGATCTGATCCTCAAGTAACTTATAGTATTGCTGTTATTGTTAGGTGTGGGTGGAGTCAGATCCAACTCATAGAAACTTATGCAATTAAGGTTGACTCTACTTCAAGGGCCTGCAGCCATACCACTGTGGCATCCCATCCCATCAGATCTTGGAAGCTTAGCAAGGTCAGGCCTGGCTAGTACTTGGATGGGAGACCTCCAGGGAACACCAGGTGCTCTAGGCTTCGGAAAAGGACCTGGCAACCCACTCCCAAAAAACAATCTGTCATTAAAAACTCTATGAATAACAGAGAAGCAGTAAAAATACTGTTTCACCTGTTGTACATAGGGTCGCTATGAGTCAGATATTGACTGGATGGCACCTAACAATAGCAGCTTCCAGGAGGTAACTCTTCCCAGTTGTTTCTTCCCAATTGTTTCTTGAATGCCTTCTAGCCTGCGGGGCTCATTTTCTGGCACTGTGTTTGACAATGCTTCTCTGCTATTCATAGGGTTTTCAATAGCTAATTCTTTCAGGAATGGGCTGTTGAGTCCTTCTCCCTAGTCTGTCTTAGTCTGGAAGTTCAGCTGAAACCTGTCCACCATGGATAGCCCTGCTGGTATCTGAGATACCCATGGCATAGCTTTCAGCATCACAACACACAAACCTCAACAGCACAAGTTGGCAGAAAGGTGAGGGAGCTTATAGTACAGTATCCAAATTATTGTATTGCTAATGAACTTAAGGATGAAAAATGCTGTATACTTCAAATAGAATGTTGCTTTGTTGAATTTTATTTGAAAACTTCAGAAAAGAAAGTTCAGCTTTGAAGCTGAACTCATGGCAAGGCA
>VMDO01040695.1:0-11733 GCA_007922755.1 Pedetes capensis | reverse complement strand
TAATCACAAGGCTCATACCCTATTTAAGAAACAGTGTGTAAGGAAATATAAAGGCAATAGGTGAGACCAAAATAAGGACACAAAAGGAAAAAGAAACATCTAAAACCTACAGCTACAACAAACAGTGCAGATAACCAACTTATAGCAAATAGACTATGATAACATATATAAACTTGATTAGAAACAAGTGACATACAAAGAGGGATATGTTGACCCCTTTGCAGAAGAAAACCAAACATGTGAGGGAATTAATGTAGGGCATAGAATATCAGCTTCAGGACTCAAACTCTGAAATACATGGAAATGAATGATCCCCAATGCTGATACAATGATAATAATCTTAGTAAAAAAAAAAAAATCCATGTCCTTATTTGAAAAGACATAGAAAATAGGAGATTGCTTTTTTAAAGTAAGTGGTTGTATTTTCCTCTTGAAAACAAGTAGCACTATGTTGCTTTATAATTATTTTAATTTTTATTAACATTAAAAAAATAAAAGTCCCTTAATATCAAAATCCTTAGTTTAGCCTTTCATTAATCGTCAACACCTGGAACAATGATTCACTCAGAGTAGGTCACCTTTAAATATTGGGCTGAACTCAAAAAGACAGACTCAAATAGGATAAGTAGCAATACACTAAGATACTGGATATTGGCTTGTTCAAAAAAAATTTGTGTTTTCATTAACCTTTGTCTCTCAGTTCTTAGCCCACCATATTTACTGTCCTGAGTAAACCAGGGTAAAACACTGCAAATCAGGCTTCTCCTGCATCTGCTAGATCACATTTAAGCTAAGCCACAGGTGGGTTCTCAGGCTGGGGAATGAAGAAAGCCCTTGCTTCTCTCTCTCTGCTTCATGGCCGCATGAATTCTTCCCCCCTCCCACCAAGGACACTGGAGTCCAACATATGCACACGATTCCACTTTCCAGAGTTGCGCTCTGCCTCACCTCCCTGGTCATGGCCCACTGGAGATTCCACTGCCAGCCAGCTAGTACTTCATCCCCAGGAAGTAAGAGTCAAAAGTCTACAGATACTTTCCTGTGTGCCACCAGGTTTTTAAATACATGCATTTTACCTAAATTGTACATTGGCAAATCAGACACCATTGGGCTAACTGGGAGTCTTCTCAGAGTTTTATTAAGTGCCTCGATGTCGTTATGATCCTACACAATAGTGAGGCAGGAAGGTAATGCAAGATTCACTAAGTGGACCGGAAAACCCCTCAGATGAATTTGAAGAAGTAGGGCTTGATTCCAAGAAGGATCTGCCTTATAAAACTCAGGACTGCATTAAAATATTTTCTATTTATTTTTTGTTACTGTTGCTGCCCCTTTTGTATTTCATACCAATTCAATCTTCCAACACGTAATGAGGAAATTGGATTACCAGACCACAATGTTCTCTTCTAGCCTTACATTTCCAGGACTCTGTCATTGTATATATATTTTTCTGATACTAAAACAAAATTTATGTGCTCTCTTTTAGTTTATTCTTTCTTCCTACTATCCTAAAGGGAAATCTATTTCATAGATTCCTGAATCTGAATTCATGAAATAGATTGGAGGTATGAAACAGTGAATGAAGTACAACAAAATTTATAGATACTAATACAGGAATAATTGAATTACATATTACCTACTAGTCATATATCCTCCCTTATATGTATAAATCTTAGATGACAACGTAATATAGAGAAATAATAATGCTAAGTACTAATTTTAATATTTGAGGGACCTTATGTATTTTTAAGCCTGCAGCGGTAGCCCTGTGGCATCCGATCCCGTCAGATCTCGGAAGCTAAGCAGGGTCGGGCCTGGTTAGTACCTGGATGGGAGACCGCCTGGGAACACCAGAAGCTGTAGGCTTGGGAGAAGGACCTGGCAACCCCCTCCCAAAAATCAATCTGCCATTGAAAACCCTATGAACAGCAGAGAAGCCCTGACAATAGTGTTTCCCCTGTTGTACAGAGGGTCGCTATGAGTTGGATACCGACTTGACGGCACCTAACAACAACAATGTATTTTTATGTCTGATTATAAGCATATATTTATTTTTGTGCTTATAACATTTCTTATATATTCTTCTTAATATAATGGAGGATTCAACACTTGTATATGCAGCCTTCTAATATATTGTGAATATTACATATTATTTCTATAAGTATAATCCTGGAACCACTGAACCTGCAAACAATAGAAGAGCCAATATTTCCATTGGATACTGAGCTACAAATTTTCTTGTCAAAATTTTATGCGATAACAAGATATAATTTATTTAATTTATTCAATAACATGTATTGACACATTAAAAGATATGCATATTTTAATAAAACATTGATTACAAAATTTTGAGGAAAATATTTACTTTGTTGAGTTGATAAAAAAATTAAATAATGCTAAAAGAAGCCATATGCAATCATACCTATCTGAGAAACATATGGTGTACGTACACAGATGAAGACAGAAAAGGAAAGTCTCTTCAATAAGTGGTATTAACACATAATATTCATTTATTCATTTCCTTAAAATTCTGACAGCCAAAATGATTATAACTTAGATTATAAATGTTTCTATTCTCTGCCAAACATTTCATCTAATAGTCTCTTTCAGCTTTTTGTTGTTGCACAATGAACTACATCAAATCTTAGTTGGTTAAAATGACATTTTCAGTCAGTACTCTTTAATTTGTACAGGCCATGGAAGGGAATGAAGTCTGCAGTCTGGACTGGAATACTCAAACAGCAAAGTTTCCTTGGTGTCTCTCTCTGTCTCTCTGTCTCTCTCTTTCTTTCCTTCTCCTTCCCTTTCCTCATACCACTCCATCAGAGAATCTTTAAGTAAGTGGGATTTCTCACATTTTAGCCAACATATACCTTGTCTTCAGAGGGAACCAGGCAAAACTTTTACAATCTAGAACTTGGGAGCAATGCAGTATCATATCTGCTGTATTCTACTGTGGTAATGATGGCAGTTTAAAAAAATCTTCAGAGGTCAAGTGAGGAGAAGTGAACTCTATCATTAGAAGGAGAGTCGTAATCTTTAGAAGATCATGTAGAACTGTAAGTACTCATATGGCTACTTTTGGATCAAGTGCTGGAGGCTTCACTAGAAAATCTTCCCAGAATTTCCCAGTCACAGTGTTTTGAGTTTATCTCCTCTAAAAGTGCTTCAACTCATTACCATTAGGACAATATTTACATGTGTTTGCTCTCCACATAAACTATGTTTCTTGAAGATAAAAAACATAACTCATGAATTTGTGTTTGTGTGTTTACGTGCATGTATGGTAGTGGCCAGATACACACATTGTTGTTGTTGTTAGGTGCCTTTGAGTCAATATCCGACTCATAGCTAACCTCACAGGGTTTTCGATGGCTGACTGTTTCGGGATTGTCTTGGGAGTAGATTGCCAGGTCCTTCTCCCATTTTTGCGGCTCTGGGAATTGAACTCGGGACCTCAGAGACTGCAGCGCAGCACTCTACCAACTGAGCTAAATCCCAGCCCCTGATTCACACATAGTAGATCCCATACTAGGTACTCAGTAAATGTATGTATTATATGCTTTTTGTTTTGGTGCTGTGATTAGCTATAGTAACAGAACTCTAATACTACTCAGAACTCTAGTACTACTCACAGGGCTGGTGCTATTTTAATTCATGTGTGTGCAAAAGTTGGTAGCTTGGCAGAAGTACTATTCCAGATTGGTAGAGCTATTGGGTGTTGAGTCATTTGAGAAGCAGACCCATGGAGAGCATTGAACATGAAAGCCACTTACTGAGGGCAATGCCTAGAAAAGCTGACAGGAAGGAGCAGGAATTGGGAAGGAGCAGGAGTTGGCAGGGAGAGCTTTTGTCTCAAAGAAGATCTGGTAGAAATGAAAAAAGAAGAGGATAAAAGGGAAAAAAGGTAGCAGGAAGCACTTCAGTCTGCAGATGTGATCTGCAGACCCAGGGCATTGTACCCAGTTCACATTGATGCACTGCAGGGGACCACCCCAGACAGAATATGGCCCAGATGCTGCAATGAGAAGGTTCTGAAGGCATGAAAGCTAAAGGCTGTCAGCTAAATAGTTCTCAAAGTTGCTTCTTGTGTGAAATAAGGTGTGAGAGGTGTCATTCAGTAGTGGACCCTTTACAGCGCACCAACCCACTCCTTTAAATATTTTTGGCAAGTGGTTCCTCCAAGTTTTCTGAGACCCTCTACTGGGAGGAAAATCTGAGAAGCAGGAAAATGATAACTTTGTCATCAGTAGATCACAAGGCAGAAAAAGGTAATCTCCCTTCCCCGTGATCTAGTCTAACCTCTCGTTATTCTCAGAGTCTTCATCTCTGGAGGTCTTTGTTACATTCCTGGTTGTGTCACCCAGAGTGTTACTTATGAGTTTTTTGAGCCTTAGATAATTTTATGTTTCTCAAAATCACAATAACCCTCTTTGTCTGTCCATTGTAAAAATTAGGCAAGAAGCAGGCAAGTGGTACATAGGCAAATCATTGGAGCTCAGTATTTCCTAATCTCTTTTATTCATACAGCAAGCTCCTTCTGTTGACTGGCATCAATTATTCTTGCTAATATGGTGATTCTTCTTCTCACCTTATGCTTCCCCTTCTGGAACTCAGGGGTTCAAAGTGCTTCAGAAGGCAGATGGATTTCAGTGGGACACTTGCCATCTTTCATGGCAAGAATGTGGCCTTTCTGGAAATGAGGACTCTTAAACATCCAGAGCACAGAGTTTCAGTAACAAGAACACAAAGCAATTCAATAGGATATGCATGGAGATTGTAAGTGGGGCAACTTTCTGATTAGGTTAGAACCACCTACCTTCCCTATCAGGGATGCACACTAACTCTGTTTTTTAGAATATTCTTGAGAACGGTAGCCTCTCCTTTTCAAGGAGTTCCTCTGAACTAGCACTTCAGCTGTGTCTCCATAGGCCACCCCTATGACTTATCAGGCTGGATGCTTCTTGATAGTGTCATGTGATGTAATCAGGAGGTCACAAGGTTATGTTCTCACACTATACCTTTATTGCTGGAGTGTACTTCCTGGTTGGATATTATGGGATTCTATGACTAGGCATCAGACACTTAATAAGCCCCCATTTAGTGGTGTTAAACTAGGTTCTACAGAAAAGGCATGGAAAGTAAACCTCAGAAAAGTGATGCATTCCTGTGACAATGAGCTCACAGCTGTTCCACTATATAAGAGACCCAAAGAAATCAACTTGTAAACAAATGGCAGGATTTTTCTCTTTCAGTAAAAATGGCATATGTGTGGAAGGAATAGAGAAACCATGCCGGGAAAATAAACATTCCCATGAAGCAATGGTACAGTTGGCCTTAGTTAGTGGGAGTTTATGCTTTGGGCCCCAAGGATAGCTTATCTCTCTGCTACTGTGTCCACAACATTTATGTGTCTATCAGAGTCCAGGGTAGCTAATAATAATGGTTGGCTAGGGTCAGTTCGTCAATTCATTTTCTCCTCTTTGCTTCTCAGTGCATCTTCAATGGTGGAAACTTCCCAGCAGGCATAAACATGTAATATAACAAGGATCACCCTTTTATCTAATCTCTTCTGTTCATTTTCATGGTTCCATCCAGATTTCCTTGTCTTAGATGTTCTAGTCACCCTCATTCCCAAATCTGATCAGTAGCCCACATCACCAGCCACTACCCACAATTCCGTATATATTCTCATTTCAAAACATTTCACTTTTCACAAAAAGTGGATGACCAATGCCCTACTTAAAAGTGTGTTCATTGTTAGGATTTTACCTCAGCACTATCTTTCAAAACAACTCCAAATGTGGCTATAATTGGTTGTTATCAGGTTTTTTAGCTGACATACAGCAGTGGAAACAACCCATCTGTCAATCTAGTTCAAGACTTGCCTTTTTTATTCACCTAATCAAATGAGAGGGGCTGGGGCTTAGCTCAATTGGTAGAGTGCTGCTCTACACTCTCTGCTGACCCAGGTACAAATCCCCTGTACCACAAAAATGGGAGGAGGACATGGCAATCCACTCTTGAAGCAATCCTGAAGTAATTAGCCATTGAAAACCCTATGAGGGTCACAGTGAGTCAGACCTGACTTGATGGCACCTAACAAAAACAATCAAATGAGAATGCTCAGCCCTCTTTGTGGTATTATGTTTGAGCTAAGGAAAGATATTCTCTGTACAGTGTTAAGTAAATTTCATGGAATTCTGGGCTTCTTGCTTATACAACTCATTTAGACCATCTGATGGTGTTTGAGCTTTAATATTATATATATATTATTTCAATCTTATGATAGCTAATGCTGATCTGGTCAATCCTAATGACTTAGCAGGCCCAATAAAACTTTGTTCATAATGAGTTGATCCAAATACAAGGACTTTTAGTAACCCAAAGTGGAAGATTTTTCTGTATAAGCTATCTATAATATACTATTTTCTGAAAAGTGTATACCACACCACTACACATGATGTGGTATTGTTCCAAAGATCCAGGAACTTATGTTGTGGTTGTCACATTGAATCTGGTTATATCCTCCATATTGGATCCTCTTCCATCAGAAACCTCTAATTGTATAATGCTGGCCAATCAGCCCACATATGTACATGAATAAAGTTATTTTTATTACATACTGGTTTTAGAACAGAGTCCTTTCCTAGTTTTGGCCCCACTGAAATCAGGCTGACTTTCAGTCACAAAGGATGTGGAGACTATAGTATTCCTATTTGTAGACTGAAATACCTCCAAAATGCAAGGAGGCTTACTACACATAATAGCCCCTTTGGATCCGATGATAGTGTCTCCTTTATTTTGGATGAAACATCTTACCCTGTTCTAAGGGATGGATCCCTAAATACTTTGCAGAATTTGCAGATCCTTTTATCCTAAGGGTTTATTTATTATCCTCTTTAGTGCACAAAGTTTACCAAAGCCTCAAGTATATTAAACATCTCACATTTATCTGGACGGATTAGCATAATATCACTGATGTAATGGTCAATGTGATATTCCATAGATCTTCAAGACATTCTAGAATACTTTGTATTATACTATGACAGAGGAAGGAGGTTAACATTGTCTGGGGTCAAAATCATGAATGAATAATATCAAGTGACTCAGGTGAATGTCAAAAGGTTCACAACTTCATTCCTGATTAGTGTAAAAATAAATGTATTTGCCAAATCAATGACTGCATACATTGCAATGGAGGCTGTATCTATCTCTAGGAACAATACACATGATTGACAAGGTGGCTGCCATTGGAGCTACTACTTGTATGAGTTGCTGTGATCTCCAAGAGCCCGCAGATTTCAACAGGGGACATAACGGTGAATAAAATGGAGTTATAATTCAATCCACCACACTTGAATCCTTCAGAATTCCAAGGAATGCACCATTCTTTGTCATGAATCCCTTTCTATCTCCCCATCCTACGGCTCACTCAAGAACTGCATTGATATTTTGACTTATTATATTGGCTGTTGTTTGTTGTTGTTAGGTGCCTTCAAGAGGAGACAATTTCAGGAATTTTCATTTGGTCTTTCTTTCTATTATAGCTCTACCCTTCAGCCAAAGATCAGATGGAGAGTGTCTGAAATCGTTAAAAATTTCAGTACCAAATATAGTACTCAAGGACAGAGAAAATAAATGTGGTTATTCAGCTGTGAGTTCAGTTAACACCTGACCACTGTAAACCTCCACTTAAATATGGGGATATTGATGTTGTTCCTTGTTTTCAGGCAAAAATATCAATTATCGCCCTATGTCCAATAGTCTTCATACATCTAAGGGTTTCCATTTGCAAAAAGCACAGTCACCTGAGTAAATATCCATAGGCCTAATGAGGAATGACTGGAAGAATGATTAAACACTTGCTTATGTCAATTTAACCTCTGGATCTGAACATTGGCCCCTGTCTGGGAACTAAGAAAATAATCACATAGTTTTATTGGGGAAACCACCCTCCAATTCCTGCTCATCTGTTCATGCTTTTTTCTGATTACTGACACTAAAAGCATCTTTATTCCCTGCCTATCTATTTTGCACTTAGCAACACCATGTTCTATTAACTAACTCATCAACTTCCTACCAATAAGTCTCCTTTACTGCTCCTCTGACCTCACTGATCAGTACAGCAATTTGTGATTCCCTGGCTTCAGGTTGTTAAGCAGGACATCTGCCATCTGTTAATCTGAGGACCTGTAATTTCCTTTCTCATTCATAAGCAAGCTCTGTGCTCATATCCTCTATTATCATTGCTGGTCTGTGGAAGAAATCCTCCTCTTAGTGATATCGATGTCCCTTCCACTAGGGTAGTTCTTAAGTCTCTGGCCAAAGGTCAGTCCCTATGAGACAACAGCCTTTTATAGGTCCTCTGGTCATATATGTTATAGGCATTTTATGATCATGCTCCTCCTTTATCTACTAGCTGCCACAGTAACTAAAGCATTTTCGCTTACTCAGTATGAGCCATCTCTTAATTCAAGATGTTTTTGGGACCAGCTTTATTGATGTATAATTGACAAATAAAAATTATATAGATTTAAACTGTAGAACTTTATATCTTGTTATATATGTATTCATTCTGAAGTAATCACCATCATCTGGCTGATTAACATATACATCACCTCACACAATTACAATTTCCTTTTTCCTTTTTATTTTTAGTAATAAGACTATTAAGATCTTCCTGCTTAGGAAATTTCAAGTTTAATATAATGTTTTTTCTCTACCATCACATTACCTATGTGTTAAATCTGCAAAAGTTATTCACCTTCCATAACTGAAACTTTGTATATCGTCTCCAACAACTCCCCATTTCCCTTAGCCCTAGTTCCTGGAAATCACTATTCTGTTTCTATCAGTTTGACTATCCTAGACTACCCATGTGACATTAGATAGTATTTGCCATCCTTAAGAAAGCATATCATACCTTTTTTGTGACAACATGGACAAAACTAGAGGATATTGTGTCAAGTGAAATAAGCCAGGTACAGAAAGATAAATACTATAAAGTCTCTACATTCTAACGAATTAGCCTAGCAGCTAGTTTGTGTGATTTTCTTGAGTCGATTACTAGTAGGCTGTTAAAAATTGTGTTCCATGAAAGTGGCCATAAGTCAACTAACAAGGCTGACCCTCCTTAGCTTCTGAGATCAGGCAGGATCAGATGCCAGTGTGCTATTGCTGCATAACAAAAAATGAGAATTTGTAGAGCCAAAGGGAGGGATAGGAAAAGCACTCTAGAGTGGAGTGTGCAGAGGTGATGTGGCAGAGGAATGGGGGCTGAGACAAAAGAATGAGAGACTCAGAGAACAGTTAACAGTGGTCTCATCACTGTACAGAACTGAAGTCTAACCAGACAGGGGTCCTGGACTCCATATAGCATACTGGCACTGGGAAAATTTTACCTTCTTCTGCAGTTTGGTCATGATGCAGTGGCAAGACATCATTCTGAGTGGGTCTTATTTCAGTTTTTGACTTTGGGAGTCAAAAGTCCCTATAGTGTCCTGTCTCTTGGAAATCCCATCAAGAGATCTCAGGCTTATCCAGTGAGTGCTGATTTGGAAAGTTGGTCTAGTAGCAGGTGATGCCCGAGTCAGAGACACTGAGAAGTCCATGCAATGGGAAATCTGCCTGAGACACAGAGAGCAGAGGTTGATGTTTTGGGGCTGTCAGTTTTGGGGCTGTCAGTTAGGGAGCTGGGGCTGGGGGCACCTGCAAAGGATTTCCTGTGCGAGTGAGATATAGAAAGTTGGAGTCTTGGAGGGTGGAATCTGTGTGTGTTCCACTCCTGCTGCCACCCTGCCATTTGGATTGCTGCAACCCCACCACATGTCCCAACCCCACAAACTCCATGGGCAGACACTTGAAGGCCCTGGAGACTCAGATGAGCCAGGAAGAAACCGGCTTATGCTCCGAACCACCCTGACCTGATGAGCAGAGCATCTAAGTGTAATCATAGTTCTACTCACAAACCATGTCCTTTGTTAACTAGACAAGAACCATAAAAGAAAGAAGGGGAATAAAAACCACAAATAGTACATAGCCTCTGCTCTCAGCAAATGGTACACAGCCAAAGTGGTCACAGAAAGAAGAGCTACTAAAACTGGGTTAAGATCTATATGGGGTAGAGATTTAGCTCAGTTGGTAGAGTGCAGCACTGTTCTCTCCGAGGCCCTGGGTTTCATCCCCAGCACCACAAAAAATGGGAGAAGGACTTGGCAATCCACCCCTGCAACAATCCCACCATTGAAAACCCTATGAACTGCAGAGAAGCACTGTCAATAGTGCTGGGTATGGCACAGTGTTAGAGAGTGATTGGTTCTGTTGTACACAGGAGCACTATGAATGGGACTTCTCTTGACGGCTCCTAACAACAACAACAAAGTGAGGGGACAAAGCACCCCTCCCCAGACAGAGCTCCAAGGTCCTAAGATAACCTGATGACTAGCACGATGACCAAATATGGAAAAACAAGCTAGCCCCCAAAGGTCGAGAATTCCTAAGATTCCAATTTCCCAAACTCACTGCCTCCTCCTTTCCTGCCTGGAAACTTTTCATGCCCATGTTAAGGCAAAGGCTTTGGCAGTCTGATATAAGCTCCAGCCTCAAGTAGCTTGAGTGCACCAACACATACCACCCTTCTGATATTGCTGTCAGGGGCCTCCTTTTCCTTCCTTCCTCTCCTTCACTTTCCCCCAATAAACATGTTCCTCTATGATCACATGATTCCCTTGTGTCTGTGTACCCTTGCTTCCCAGAATTCTCTAGGAGTCTGTTTGTTCATTTTTAAAAATAAGGTTCTATACATTTGCTAACTTCAGTGACACCTTGCTTCTAGCTGAAGTGTTGCTGCTTTCCAGCTGTTCTAACCCTATCCCCTTAAATCTAGCAATCAGTGTTTCCCACTCATCTGCCATCTTTGGGTCTTCTTTATCTATCATGTTGATTACGTTATATAAATTACAATATAACTGGATTGCATGTTTATAAAATAAAAATAAACTTGAGATATTATAGTTATAGGGAAAACTGAATTTTATAAGGATCATCTGATATTTGTTGTTGTTGTTGTTGTTAGGTGCCGTCAAGTCGGTATCCGACTCATAGCGACCCTCATAGGGTTTTCAATGGCTGAGTGCTTCGGGATTGTCTTGAGAGTGGATTGCCAGGCCCTTCTCCCATTTTTGCGGTGCTGGGAATTGAACTCGGGGCCTCAGAGACTGTAGTGCAGCGCTCTACCCACTGAGCTAAATCCCAGCCCATCTGATATTTACTATACTTTAAAACAATTCAAACTTTATAGACTTCACAAATGAATGTTTTTGATCAAAGTGTTATAAGGTAGAAAATGTAAAAACTAAATAAAAGCAACAAATAAACCAGCAAAGCTGGATGAAATAGATACTATTGATAGAGAGGTTTGGTCTATTTTTAGGAGCCCTGGATTTGATTCCCTCACTGTATCACACTATGGATGACTTATTATATGGTAGTAAAGAAAAACTATATCATATTTATCACCAGACAAACATATATAAATATATTTTTCCATTTATACAAAATAGTTATTTTTAACATATTAATCCTATCTCTGCTACAAAATTTGATGTCATGAATTAGCTAGATATTTAAAAAGTGTACAATAAATCCTTCCTCAAATAATATAAAGTATACAATATTTTTACATTTATTCCATAACTCATAAAATCAAACATCCCTAAATAATTCTTCATA
>VMDO01040694.1:0-11735 GCA_007922755.1 Pedetes capensis | reverse complement strand
ATTTTATAAATATATAAAAATATATATTTATATAATATATATAAATATAAAAAATAAAGAATAAAGAATAATAAAGAATAAAAAAATAATAAATAATAATAAATAATAATAAATATATAAATATATATTTATATTTATATATATTTTATTTAAATGTATTTATAAATATATTTATATTTATATTTTATTTATATTTATAAATATTTATAAATATATTTATATTTATATATATATTTATATTTATATATTTATATATTTATATATATATATATGGAGAGAGGGGGGGTGGGGGGAGAAAGAGGGAGAGCGCCCAGTGAGCAGCCCACTGTAAATCTATCCAGATATATGGGTTCAGACAGATCATTTTACAATGAGCTTATTTCTTTGTTTTGTGGAAGGAAAGGTATGTGAGATTTTTTGAGGGGTGTTATGTGTGTGTATCATTATTAGCTACACTATGAAGTATAAGCTTTTCTTTTAGAATGTCTTTTCACTTTATGTGTCAGGCCCCAGGAAATTTGAGTGGGGGAGAAGAAAAAACAATATAAGCCTGCAGTTGTACTATAAACAGACCAAAGGCAATGAATATTATATTTTTTCATTTTGTATGATTGGGAATTATTGTTGTTGTTGTGTGCCATCGAGTCATCCGACTCATAGCGGCCCTCATAGGGTTTTCATTGGCTGACTGTTTCGGGATTGCCTTGGCAGTAGATTGCCAGGCCCTTCTCCCAATGATTAGGAATAGTTAATGAAAATAAGAAATAAGATCAGACCCTTTGATCACAAAGAAGTATTTCTTTTCTGTTATTATACATATGCACAACTATAGGGACACGTAGGGAAACAATTTTGAAATCTCCATATTTTCATTTTCACAGTTGGATTATAGATTGCAGAAGATCTTATTTAATAAAGACCAACCCTGTCAGATTTGCAAACCTCAACATCTCTGTATCTAAATAATTATTTTTAAATTGAAATTTGTTTTTGTTAGTTCCTTTAAAAATTGAAAATAAATTTGTCTGTAGCTTTTTACTTTAAGCAATGGAAAATTTAAGAGTTAACCAAATGATCAGTGATGGGTATTGAGTGTTTGTTTGCAGTACCAGGAGTTGAACCCAGGGCTTCACACATGCTAGGCAAGTGGTCTACCACTGTACTCTAACCCCAGCTTAACGATATGACCTTTCTTCAAATGCAAACTCTCATTTTGTCAAAAAATACTTCCAATATTCTTTCCTCAATGATAATTTTTTTGGCTTTTATGTTTTGTTTCTAGGAACTAAGGCTATGAAGGTGGGTGGGAGTGAGTCTATTTCCTTATATAGTCACAATCTTATACCAGGCTAAACTTTTTACAATGAGTAAGTTCAATGAAAAGACACTGCACTGTTGATGCATTTTAGAATCAGCAATGATGCTAGGAAAGAGTCATCAGCTTTCCTGGGTGATAAAATAACCCTTCACAGAGAAGATGCTTGAGATGGAACCTGAGGAATAGGAAGGATTCACCAATTTACCAAAGTGAAGGCCATTTGGGTGATAATATGGTGCCTATATCTATAAGGGCTCACTAGTGCTGGCTTGAGCATAAGAGGTGAGGAAGAAGGCTAGGGAGCCATAGGGAGGGGTTTAAGCAATATTAGAATAATGAGCAGAATAATGAGCAACACAAAAATATGACAGAACTACTGACCTTTCTGCATTTGCCACCATTTTAACAACGTGAGATGGAGCTTTATTTTATCACAAGATCATGTGTTTTGTTTTGCCTGATTTCATCTTGGTGATCAATGACAATATGCATGGCTGTCAAAGCAGTGAAATTTGTCATCACAGACTAGTTTCATCTATTGATTTGCTTTTTACCAATTCAGTCAGCAGAATGTTTCAGGAAAGGCAATAAAAATAGATCCTGTTTCATATTCAACATAGATGTCTGGAAATACTGTTGGTATAATTGGATAAATAATAGTTCTTTTATCTTCCCTATTTTTAGAATTAATAAATTTTTCAGTCCTTCAAATGCCTTCTTTATTAATTGGTGAACATGATTATTCAGACAGATGGCTTATTTAAGGAAAATAGTTACTTTTATATCACTTGGGGAAGAGCCATCTGTTCTGATTAGGGGTCCAGGGCTTCCAGATGTTGCCATTTCTCCATAACCTGTGGAGTCTTTGTTACTCATTATTTCAGTTATGATATAGTATTCCCTTGGGATTAACAGCTGCTTTACATTATCCTCCTTACCAACCCATCCAGGGTACAGCCATATTGGTTGAGATCAAGACTCTTAATTTTTTCACTTTTGATTCTTACTCATCCTCAGCTTTTAGTTCAAAGTTTAAAACTCTCACTATTAAACTAGAATGGAAAAAATTTAAATGGACAAATGGATTATAAATATTTCTTCAAAGCAGATATATAAAAACATATGAGAGGTTGGGCGCAGTGCCTCACACCTGTAATCCCAGTGACTCAGGAGGCAGAGGCAGGAGGATCACAAGTTTGAGGCCAGAAGCAGCCTGTGTAACTTAAAGAGACCCTGTCTCAAGATAAAAAATAATAAATGGGCTTGGGGTGCAACTCAGTGGTGGATATGCAAGGTCCTGGGTTCAGCCACACAGTATGGCAACAACAAAAACAAAACAAAACAAAATATATATATATATAAATATATATATATAAAACAATATATATGAACATCTTCATATATATATGAAGATATGTATATATTTGTCATTGGTAAAGTCTACAGCCATACCACACTGAATGTACCCAGTCTTGTCTAATAATTAGGGAAGTACAAAATAAAAGTATAATGAGGTACTACCAGATACCTTTAGGTGTTATGTGGCCAGCAAGTGTTAGGAGATGGCAAAATTGTGGTAAATTTGGAAGACTTGTGCACTTTCGATGAATATGTAAAATATGTAAAATATTCCAGTTGTCAAGGTAAGCAGCATAGTCATTCCACAAAAAAAATTATGAAAGAATTACTTTATGATCCAGAAATTCCATACTATGAAAAATTGAAAGCAGATATTCATAGATATTTTAGACCCATGTTCATAACAATGTTATTCACAATAGACAAAGACTGGAACTCCAGGGTCCTTCTATAGAAGAACAAATAAAAACGTATGGTATACTTGCAATGGATTACTGTTCAGTCTTGAAATGGAAGGAAAAAATTTTTTAATAGCAGTAGTTGTTAGGTGCCTTTGAGTTAGGTGCAATTCAAAGCAATCCAAGAATGAAACATTCCCTGATTCGGTGACAGGTACATGATCTTTATTTATACTTAAGCCCATGGTTGCAGTCACTGTGTCAATCCATATAGCTGAGGGTCTTCCCTTTTTTCGTTGACCTGCCACTCTTCCAAACAAGATGTCCTCCTCCAGGGATTGGTCCCTCCTGAATACATGACCAAAATACATAAGACACAGTCTAGCCGTCCTTAATTCCAAGGAACACACTATGGTTGCACTTCTTCTAGAACAGATCTGTTGGTTCTTTTTGCAGTCCATGATATATTCAATATTCATTTCCAGCACCATAATTCAAAAGCAACAGTTCTTTTCCTGTTTCTCTTATTCAATATCTAGCTCTCACAATTACATGATGCATCTGATAATAATACCATGGCATGAGTCAGGCACACGTTTGCCTTCAATGTGATATCTTTACTTTTCAATACTTTAAAGAAGTCTTTTGCAACATTGTGTTTCCCAATGCAATACTTCTTTTGACTTCTTGACTGCTGCTTCCATGGGTGTGGACTATAGAACCAAGTAAAGCAAAATCTTGAACAACTTCAATCTTTTCTCCATTTACAATGAAGTTGTATACTGACACAGTTATAAAGATTTTTGCTTTTGATGTTGAGGCACACTCCATACTGAAGGCTGTGTTCTTTGATCTTCATCAGTAAATGTTTCAAATCCTCTTGACTTTCAGCAAGTGAGTTGTGCCATCTGCATGATGCAAATTGTTAATGAGTCTTCCTTCAATCTTGATGCCCCATTCTTCTTCATAAAGTCCAGTTTCACATATTATTTGATCAGCATAGAAATTGAAGACATATGGTGAAACTAAGAGGTTAAAGACCTAAAAATAAGATTTCAATAGGCACCTTGAGAAAACTAAATCAAATATTATAATGATACATGCAAACAGCTGTAGATAGGATTGAATTGCTTCATCCTTCTCCTGTTTTTGTGGTGCCTGTGATTGAAACTGAGTGCTCAGAAAGTTCAGAGCAACACTCTACCAACTGAGCTGAACGTTAGCACTTTCTTGGGTTTGTTGTTGTTGTTAGATGCCATCGAGTCGGTATCTGACTCATAGTGACCCTCATAGGGTTTTCAATGGCTGACTGTTTCGGGATTGCCTTGGGAGTGGATTGCCAGGTCCTTCTCCCATTTTTGCGGTGCTGGGAATTGAACTCAGGACCTCAGAGACTGCAGCACAGTGCTCTACCAACTGAGCTAAATCCCAGCCCACTTTCTTGGGAGTAGGCACAAATATGGATCTCTTCCAGACAGTTGGCCAAGTAGCTCTTTTCCAAATCTCTTGGCACAAACAAGTTGGCACCTTCAGTGCTGCATCTGTTTGTTGAAGCATTTCAATTCATATTCAACCAATTCTTGGATCCTTGTGTTTCACCAATGCCTTCAAGGCAGCTTCCACTTCTTCCTTCAGTACCATTGGTTTCCAATCATATGTAACCTCTGAAATGGCTGGTCATCCACCAATTCTTTTTAGTTTAATGACTCTGTATTCATTCCTTTTCATCTTCTTTTGATATTTCCTGCATCATTTAATATTTTCCCTGTTAAAATGTTCACTATTGTCACTCGAAACTTGAATTTTTTCTTCAATTTCTTAAGCTTGAGAAAAACAGATCATGTTCTTCCCCTTTGGTTTTCTAATTCCAATTCTTCACACATGCCATTATAATATTTGCTTTTTTCCTCTCACACTATCCTTTGAAACTTTCTGTTTAGTTCCTTAATTTCATCATGTCTTCCTTTTACTTTAGCTGCTATATGTTCACGGACAAATATCAGAGTCTCTTTTGACATGTAATTTGGTCTTTTGTTTTTTTTCTTCTCTTTTAATAACCTTTTGCTTTCCTCATAAATGATGTCTTTGATATCATGCCACATCTGGTCTTTGAACATTAGTGTCTCACATATCAAATCTGTTCTTCAGGTGGTTTTCTGGACTCAGGTGGGATGCACTCAAGATTATACTTTGGCTCTTATACATTCGTTCAAATTTTCTTCAGTTTGTTGTTGTTAAGTGCTATCAAGTTGGGTCCAACTCCTACCAATACTATGAAAGATTTTCAATGGCTGATTGTTTGGGGATTACTTTGGGAGTGGATTGCCACATCCTTCTTCCATTATTGTGGTGCTGAGGCTCAAACCCAGGGCCTCAGAGAGCACAGAGCAGCACTCAATCAACTGAGCTAAACCGCATTCCTTTTAGTAATAGAGAGTATAGAAAAAGGTTACTAAATATACTATACCTGTAAGGAATAATTACAATGGAAAAATGAGACACCTGGAGAAGCTTAGGTGTCTATGCAAAGGAACTTGGGCAAAACTGTATTCCCTGGGTGAATCTGCATAAGAATATTTACCTTCCCCAAGGGAAGATAAAGATGCCAGAGAAGAGGAATGTCTTTTAGAAGGAAAAATGCCTTGGCTAAACAGAGAAGATGGTGGACCCAAAAGAAGGGAGAGACATGAACAATGTTGTAGGAGAGAGAAGTGAAGAGTAGAGGGCAAGGAGAAGAGAGAAAGGAAGAGAGAGGAAGTGTGAGGGGAGAAGAGTGGAAGGAAATTCTGACATACACTTTAACATGAGTGAATTGTAAAGACATTGTGCTAAGTGAGATAAGCTGGACTCAGGCAATACATAATGTACAGTTCCAGGTATCTAGAGTAGTGAAAATCATAGAGATATAAAGTATTCAATCCCTGGAGAAGGACATCATGTTTGGAAGAGTGGCAGGTCAACGCAAAAGAGGAAAATCCTCCACCAGATGGATTGACACAATGTCTGCAACAACGGGCTTAAACATAAATAAGATTGTTTGCCTGGCACAGAACCGGCAAGTGTTTCGATCTGCTGTACATAGGGTCGCTATGAGTCGGACTCGACTCGACGGCACCTAACAACAACAACAACAACAACAAGGGTCTGGGAGGAGGGAGGCTATGAAGTTATTGCTTAATGTAGAATTTCAGTTTGGGAAGATAAAGTCCTGGAGATGGATAATGGTGATAGTTGTACCACAGTAAGAATGTTCTCAGTACCAATGAACTAAACATTTAAAATTGTTGTAGTAGTGACAATAGTAAAATCAAAGTTGTGTATATTTTTCCAAAATAATTTTAAAAAGCTATAATGAATTTACTTTTTTGATTTCTTGCTTTTCCCCAAGTACTGGGGGACTTAACCCAGAGCCTTGTAAAATCATTGCAAGTGCTCTGCACTGAGCTGCACTCCCAGGCCCTATTTTATTTTTTAAAAGGAAATGGGGTCTCACTAAGCTATTCACTCTTCCTCTGGCCTTGAACCTGAGATCCTCCTACCTCCACCTCCCAAGTCACAGGGAGAGTGAGCCACTGCACCAAGCTCATTTGGTGATTTCTAAAAATTTAAAAACTAACAGCACATGTTTGAATATGAAAATTGTATCTCATTTTTCCTTCAATGCATAGAGAAAGATCATAACACATGCCCATTTTTCGCAAACTTTTATCTCTTACTATCTCTTTCTAGGGGGCAAGGGATTAACTCAATTGGTAGAATGTTGCTCCACACTCTCTGAGGACCCAGATTCAATCCCCAGTATAGCAAATACAGGAGAAGGACATGACAATCTACTCCCAAAGCAAGTCTGAAATAATCAGCCATTGAAAACCCTATGAGGGTCACTATGAATCCAACCCAACTCCATGGCACCTAACAACAACAAAAAGTGGATAATTGATGTGATTCTCTTATACAGTTAAGATTCACAATTGCCATTATTCTCATAGCCTTCAAAACTTTCTTGCTATATCAAAGACAGCAGCATGGTATAACAACTAAACAAGAATCAAGCCGTGAGACCAGACTACAAAAGAAATATATTAATGGAGTCACAATTATGAACAGATCACACAAGCCAAATTAAGAGAATGTAACATTGGAAATGAGGGTATGGTGGAAGGTCTATGTGAATAATCATAAGCAGAAATCTGCAGTACCAAAGAATCAAGAGGAATAGCCAGAAGGCCATGCAGAACAGTCATCTGTCAAAATTCATAGAATTAATACAGGCTTTGTATTGTTCTAATGCTAGAAAACAGGAAGAACTGTATAGGTTTCCCAAGGTAATTTGAAATTCCAAGTAAAAATATAAAAATGTATAGAAAGTATCAAATTTGAACTATTGAATTGAAAAAAAAACTATGAATACTAATTCAGTTCTTTATACAAGGAATAATCCAAGAATAGGAAATGTACTAAATCTAACATGTATGGCTTACAAGAGTAAGAACATTATAATGAACTTAAATTATCAATAATGGAATAATTTTCATCTTATGTACACTGTAGCAAAATGATAAAATTCATATATACTCATGTGAGAAATATGCATTGTTCTCTCCATAATAGCCTTCTTTTCTTCCTCACGTGAATGATAATATTTTCCAAGAGGCCTGAATGACATCCCCCAAAACCAGTCCTTTTTCTCTCAATGATGTTTTAAAAGTTGGGAAAATATGTTTTCTCATGAATAAATATTTTTTAACTTTTGATTTTGAGATATTACACTTACAGAAAAGCTACAAAAATAGTATAATAGTATATCTTTCATTAGCTTCATTAATATTAATATTCATAGTCCACAGTAAAATTATCAGTATCAAGAAACTTACATTTCTGTATCTGTACATGGCCCAGGAGGCAGTTGTTCAAACAGAAAGGAAACACTGCCTGGGTTAAAGTTGAGAAAGGTGTGCATCAGGGCTATATCATTTTATCATCTCTTCAATCTCTATGCTGAGCAAATAATCTGAGAACCTGGACTTTATGAAGAAGAACATGGCATTAGGATTGGACAAAGACTCATTAACAACCTGCACTATACAAATGACACAACTCTGCTTGCTGAAAGTCAAGAGGATTTGAAATATTTGCTGATGAAGATCAAAGAACACAGCCTTCAGCATGGATTGTACTTCAACATCAAGAAAATAAAAATTCTTAAATTGGGTCAGTATGCAACCTCACAATAAATGGATCAAAGATGGAGGTTGTTCAAGATTTTCCTTTAGTTGTTTCTATGATCAACCCCCACAGAAGCAGCAGTCAAGAAATTTAAGGACACATTGCACTGGGATACACTATTGCAAAATACTTCTTTGAAGTGTTGAAAAGTAAAGATATCACATTGAAGACAAAGGTGCACTTGACTCATGAACATAGTATTTTCAGCCTCATAACAGTTGTAAAAGCTGGACATTGATTAAAAGCAACAGGAAAAGAATTGATGCTTTTGAACAATGGTGCTGGAGACAAATATTGAATGTACCATGGACTACCAAAAGGATCAACAGATCTGGCCTAGAAAAAGTGCAACCAGAGTGTGTTCCTTGGAAGCAAGGATGGCTAGATTGCATCTTCTGTATTTTGGACATGTCATTAAGAGGGACCAATCCCTGGAGAAGGATATCATGTTTAGGGAAGTGGCAGATCAACAAAAAAAAGAGAGAGAGAGAGGAAAAAAAAAAAAGAAAAAGAAAACCCTCAACTACATGGATTGGCAGTCTCTGCAACAGTGGACTTAAATATAAAAAAAGATTATGTGCTTGTCATAGAATGAGGGAATGTTTTGTTCTGTTGTACCTAGGGTCACTATGAGTTGAACCCAACTCAACAACACCTAACAACAATAGCGCATTTCTATAATAGCATTATCTAAACTTGTTAGGTGCCATTGAGTTAGTCCGACTCATAGCGACCCTCATCTTGTTTTCAATGCCTGATTGTTTCAGGAGTGGATTGCCAGAACCTTCTCCTGTTTTTGTGGTGTTGGGGGTTGAACCCAGGTCCTCAGAATGTGCAGAACAGCACTTTACCAACTGAGTTAAACCCAAGTATCTAAACTAATCCTAAACTCATGTTTAGGAAAGTGGCAGATCAACGAAAAAAGAAATACATTTACATTCCTTAGATGCAATGAGGACGTGAGGAAGGAAAGAAAATGTGCCTTCTGCAATGTAGGTACACTTTACCTACTGCAGATTCAAATCCTATTTAGGTAGAAAATAACTGTTAGGCAAATAACCACAGAAATAATTGATGCTGATAAGATTCTGTTCTACTAATGGCATCTTTGTTTTCTAAGATCCAATATAGGATCCAATGTTGCATTCTTGTTGTTATTTTTTCTTACTCTCTTCCAATCTGGAACAGTTCCTTAGCCTTCCCTTACTTTCTATGACATTGATGCTTATTAGTACTCCTAATTTTGGGGGGTCTGGGGTTTAGCTCATTTGGAAGATTATCTCTCTGTACCCACTGAGGTCCCAAGTTCAGTCCCAAGAAACACAAATCGGACAAGGCCCTGGGAACCGACTCCTGAAACAATCTCAAAATAATCAGCCATTAAATCTCTATGAATAGCAAAAAAGCACTGACATAGTGTCAGGCATGGTACAGTGTCCTAGAGTGTTTCATTCTGTTTGTGTATAGGGTCCCTAGGAGTGGGACCTGTCTAGATAGCATCTAAGAACATTATTTTGTAGGATAACCTTCCATTTGGGTTTGTCCCATGTTTTTTTTTATGATTGGGCTGAACTTGTGAATATTTTGCATATATACAACAGAAATGATAATGATTCTCAATCCATCCAGTCAAAATGTCCATAATGTTAGTATGTCTCATTGTTGATATTAACCTTGATGTCTTGGTTAAATGGTGTTTATTAGTTTGCTGTCTTTTCATTAGTGGTTAATAAATATCTTTGGCTAGATACTTTGGTGTTGTTGTTAGGTGCCTTTGAGTCAGTATCCAACTCATAGAGACCCTCATAGGGTTTTCAATGGCTGACTGTTTCGGGATTGCCTTGGGAATGGGTTGCCAGGCCCTTCTCCCATTTTTGCGTTGCTGGGAATTGAACTCAGGTCCTCAGAGACTGCAGCGCAGTGCTCTACAAACTGAGCTAAATCTTGTTCTTTTCAAACTTTCACCCACTACTCTTAGCATCCACTGGTGGATCTTATCAGCATCAATTATTTCTGTGGTTATTTGCCTAACGGTTATTTTCTACCTAAATAGGATTTGAATCTGCAGTAGGTAAAGTGTACCTACATTGCAGAAGGCACATTTTCTTTCCTTCCTCACATCCTCATTGCATCTAAGGAATGTAAATGTATTTCTTAATATGAATCTTTCCTTTTTTATTATTAGATTCCATGAAAAATACTATTTATCTTCAGTCCATAATAGTGTCTCACTTTCTCAGTCACCTAATTTACTTTAGAACTAGCGTAGAATAAGTGAAAAATAAGACTGTGCACCGTGCACTTTCTGAGTCTACTTCCTGCATAAATTCTGATGACGAAGGGAAACATCAGCAGTATTCTTTTTAGTAAGATAGATGTCAAATGCCAAAAACGTCACTGATTGTATTAGATATTCTTGTGTTTCAGGCTTTAATGAAACAAATCTGATTACATGTAAGAAAAATCTCTTCAAGTTCCACATGTTTTATCATTATCTAGCCCTTCTTAAACTATTTTTCAAAAAAAGCATAATAATAGACTGAGATAATGTACTCCCCTAACACCAAAGAAAATCTTTCCCTCAAGGAAAATTTGGAGAACTAAAATTAAGTCACTAAAAGACCTGTCATCCTTTTATTCATTACAAAGAAAGAGTTAGGAGATGGAACTTCTGGAGCAGACTTGGCAATGTCTCTATTCTTATGTATGTCCTGGGTAAATCTTTAACTTCCTTTGATTTTAGTTTCTCTAAAATGAAAGGCTGGGAGAAGGACCTGGCAACCCCCTCCCAAAAATCTATCTGCCATTGAAAACCCTATGCACAGTAGAGAAGCACTGACCGTAGTGTTTCCCGTTGTACTGAGGGTCGCTATGAGTCAGATACCGACTGGACAGCACCTAACAACAACAACAACAACAAAATGAAAGACAGATAGGTCTGAGTAGGGGCTGGGGTTTAGCTCTGTTGGGGGTTAGCTAGGTTGGTTGAGTGCTTGCTCTGTGCACTCTGAGGCCATGGGTTTGATCTCTAGCATTGCAAAAATGGGAAGACTCAGCAGCCCACTCTGGAAACCATCAGCCATTGAAAATCCTATGAATAGCAGAGAAACACTGATATAGCGCCAGGCATATGGCAGTGTAAAGGCGTGTCTCATTCTCTTGTACATAGGTCACTATGACCAGAACCTGACTCAATTGCTCCTAACACCACCACCAAGGTCTATGTGATCTCTAAGGTGTCACATCTCATGGATCTTCCAAAATATTATTTACTCAAATTGATATAGGCAAGTTGTACATTATGTAGTTAAGCAAGTTCGTTGATTTTTCTAAAATTAATGTAGTTTACTTATTAATAATACTATGTGCTATTGTACTTAACACTATCAGAAATTAATTTTGACAAATGGGAAGTAAGTTTAAAAGAGTAATCT
>VMDO01040693.1:0-11734 GCA_007922755.1 Pedetes capensis | reverse complement strand
CAGTAGTTGGAAAATATGGTCTTGGTGACAGAAATGAAGCTGGAGATCGCATGATAGAATTTTGTCGGACCAATGACCTTTTCATTGCAAATACATTTTTTCAACATCATAAACGGAGACTATACACATGGACTTCACCAGATGGAACATACAGAAATCAAATTGACTACATATGTGCAAAGAGACGATGAAAAAGCTCTGTACAAAATGTCAAAACAAGACCAGGTGCTGACTGTGGATCAGACCATCAACTACTCATATGTAAGTTCAAACTGAAGCTGAAGAAAATTAGAACAAGTATACGAGAGCCACGGTATGACCTTGAGTATATCCCACCTGAGTTCAGAGACCACCTCAAAAATAGGTTTAATGCATTAGACACAAATGACAGGAGACCAGAAGAGTTGTGGCACGACATAAAAGATATCATTCAAGAAGGAAGTAAAAAGTTCTTAAAAAGACAAGAAAAAAATAAAAGGCCAAATTACATGTCCAAAGAGACACTGGACCTTGCCAGGGACTTTACTCCACTCCTATCATTAAGGTCAACTCTACTTTGAGGAGGCAACTCTTCCCCCATCATCTTTTAAATGCCTTCCAGCCTGGGGGGCTCATTTCCCAGCACTGTATTTGACAGTTCTCTGCTATTCATAGGGTGTTCAATGGCTAACTGCTTCAGGAGTGGGATGCCAGATCCTTCTCCCTAGGCTGTCTTAGTCTGCAAGCTCAGCTGAAACCTGTCCACTATGGGTGACCCTGCTGGTATCTGAAATACCGGGCATAACTTTTAGTATCATAGGAGCACACAAGCCTCCACAGCTAAGCAAGTTGATGGCATGTGGGGGAATATTTATCTAGATTCCATAATTTTGTATTAATTGATTCTACACATTTAAGCAACATGGGGCAGGGAGTATAAAGTAAGTAGGCACATAACTCATGGGTTCAGGAAAATCCCAGTATCAAGAAAATTGCTCCTGTGTCCTTAAATGCAGTTAGGGCCACATCTTCTCTCTACAGAAAATAAATACAAAGTAGTTCACAGATAAAGGATCCTAAGGTAGGAAACAGAAATTTAAAAAGAAGCTTAAAAAGCTTTGCCCATTCTTTCCATCTCTCAAACTGCTTCTTAGGACTATGCTGTTCTGTGGCTCACAAGCAAACCTTCAGGAGAGTGGAGCCTCCCCTCTAGCCCCTCCTCGTCCTCCACCGACCATTAAACAGGCTCACAGAAGAGGAAGCACAAGCTGCTATGGCCTCACTGTCTTTTCATCCAATAGAAATGACCTTTGCAGCTTCCCCAGGTAAGATTTCTAATCTCCAGTTTGGCCTTCAGCTACGTTAACCAAATTATGACCCAACCTGGTGTACAGATCCTGCGTTCACCTCTAGCTGATTCAGGGAAGTTAACACCTGTGCCCTGTTCTGACCCCTCCTGAGCCTGCTTTCTATTTGTGGCCCACCTCACCCCAGCCTTTCGTTTTCCTGTCTGAGAAATCTCCACACAAGGCCTTGTGCAAGCCTGACATTCTCTGACCCTTAGTCAGCTTATCACAGAAATTAGACCAAATAGCCAACCCCTCGGGGAAAAACAAATGGAAGTGCCCTGCCCTTTTCATAGGAAAAGGCATCTTTTTCTCCGTGGTCAAAATTCAGCAGCGGAGTGCAATGAAGAACATTTTCTTTTTTCTACAGGAAATGAAAACCTTAAAAATTTGTAGTCCCTGAGTGCTTTCCTGGATGATAAGGTTTATGATCCAGCTACCATTTAGCCAAAAGCAACTTTTTAAAAGGCTTAGGATATTTGGTGAAGTGTGATTGGAAATTTATTTCAGCTCCCACCAGTGACATTAGATTATGTAAACTTTGCTATGGGAAGATCTCACATGAATACAAAATTGCAGTGGATTAGATGGTACCCAAAGCATGGGGCCCGGTCAAGCCTCCTCTGAGGGGTAACCTTGACCGAGCTGCTTGGCCTCTCTACACAGTTGTGTCTTCATTTTTAAATCAACCTCACAAAGTGCTTGTGCAAAGTCTATGTGTGAAAGAGAAGATGTAGGTATAGTGTTTGGCTTTATTTGCCTTACCAGAAAAGGGGAGAAATACTTTTATTGTAAAGATCAAACAAAGCGCTAAGAAAGGGAAATTAAATTATCAGAGGTTCTTCTTAGTTTAGTCACTGTGGTGGTTTTAAAAGATGGGCCCCAAATTCTTTTGTACTCCTCCAATTAAAAGGAGATCCTGTGTCCTATCCCTTCATGATGGGTGAACTTATAACTGCTTTGAATTATACCATAGGGAGAAAGTGATGATTTGTAAGGCTGAGCCTTACGAGGTCATGCAGCTTCTGCCTGGTTCACATGAATTGGCCCCCTTGGTGGTGCCCTTGGAGATGCTTCTTCTCTGAACTCACCTGCACTACACAGGCCCATGCCACATGGAGAGACCAGGGACCCGGTCAACAGTGTCTGCACAGCCCAGGCTCTTTGCCTCCCTGCTCACCCTGGTAGGTAAAGGAATCCCCTTGTGACTCTAACCACAGGTGTTCTGGGACCTTCCAGCTGAGACCCTAGACACTGTGGAACAGAGAAAGTCACCCCTCTGTGCCTTATCTGAATTTCTGCTCTTGGCATCTATAAGCATAAGAAGATGGTGATTGTCTTTGCTGCAGGCTCAAGGTGATTTAAAATGCAGCAATAAGTAACTGGAGCAGCAACAGAGCAAAATAACCTGAGTCCAAAATGAAATAGGAGATGCATCTCATTCATACTGAATACTTTGAATTTAAGAACAGACAATACTATAACATCGAGATTCAATTGTTAACATCTTATAAAATGGCCCACCCCAATTTTGGAAGAGTTGTTTTCTTAAGCTATAAAAATCATTACATGGGCTTCATCGGAGATGACTTATCAAAGCCTGATCATTAAAATTATCATAACTTTCTTTTTAAGAAATAAATACAAATAAATTTCAGTGATACATAGTATGAGATTAGCATTTACTTAATTAAACAAAGGTTTAATGATGTGTACACTGTTCAGCACCATGTGGGATATGAAGTGGATTTCAAACTTTAGAGTTCTAAAAACCACCTGGGAAGTCTGCTACAATCTAATTTCAAGACTTCCACAGAGATCCTGATTCAGTAGATGAGCATTTTTGACGAGTACATCAGGAGATCCAGATATTGGTAAAACAGAAAACATTTCTTTAAATGCTCCTGAAAGGATAGAGTACACAGAAGAAGTGTGTACTATTCCTTCTGCCCTCTAGCAACTTAATTTGAATTAGTAGAAAAGACATTTCTGTGAAGCAATATAAAGACAGCATTTATGCTTCAAGTTGTATTTCAGGTTCTAACCCACTAGAGCCTGTATTTTTCTTCTTTAATTTGAATTGTCAGCTAGGAGAAAAACTAGACCCAAGAGTCTGAGGTTTTCTAACTGGCAGGAGAACTTCAGCAATTTACTTAGTGGTGGACCTGGTTAACATAGTTCATTTACAATTTATATCAGCCATATATTCTATAGATTAAGGGAAGAATTTAATATTTTAAGATTTAATATTACTTTCAGGATGACTAAAGAGCAGCTCTGTGATTCACATTGGATGACTAACCCAGGAAGAGCTTTGGACTGGATATGCCAGAAAGCTTTTCAGTAAGAATTACAAGGAACAAAGTATGGGATGAAATTTTAATGAGACCTTTCCTCCACCTGTCTGGTCTCTTTTTTCCTTAAGCTCTTGGTATCACAAAAATATGCATGTTTTCCAATCTTCTTCTTAAGAAATCCAAAGAAATATATTTTAAGTTAAACATGGAAGATGGAACACACATCTATCCTCCCTCTCTCTCTCTTGGGTGTGCCACTAATGTGACATAGAAGAAATTTAAAAAAAAAAAATCATGTCACTAAGAACAGGAAGTGAGGTGACAATAACAACAAATAAAAGATTTCAACTAAATTTTAGAAGGTAAAATTTTCTGGGAAATTATCACCAGAGTTAGAGGAGAAAGAGCTGAAATCTGTGTTTCAAAGGTGAGAGGCTGGTGATTCATGCCAGAGAGTTTCAGACTCGGGTCCTTTGACCACCTGGTGCCCTTGATGGTAGAGTGCAGGGTGGCAATGAAGACAATAAGCTTGGTTAAACACTTGTAAGGGACAGTTAAAACCCAGATCCCTCCATGTATAAGCTAAGAGGCCAGACCACTCTTTTTCCTGAGCCCCACAGAAAATAGGTTTTCTTTATCAAAAAGGTGTCACCCTTGAGGATGAGGGTAATATGCCATATGAAAGCAAAAGATTAAGAAAAATCTTTATGTAAAATGATGACCTTCCCTAGTCCTCTCAAGCCTACCACCCCAGGTTCCCTTCCCTATTCCTACACCTTGCCAAAAAGCCAGCAGCCAGCCTCCTCCCCAAGTCTAGAAGCCAGAGGGTGCCTTTCTGAGGAACCTATTTATTCCAGGGGAACTGACCTACAGATATTGAAATTATGGGTTGTACTAATAAAAAGCCTTTGTTCCACTATAGTGAAGACCACAGTGAGTCTTCCGCTTATACCCAAAGACCTTCCAATAAACTTTTAAAGCCTCCCTCTTTTCTTTGAATAGGCATGCAAAGATTAGCAGCCTTTGGGGTAGAAGCACCTTACATTACAGAAAGAAATCTAAATAAACAAACAGGTAGATGAAACACCAGAAGTGTTATCTGAGGTCCATGATTTGGGACAATTGTAAAACACACTTCAACCATAGGTCACACCCAGCTGACTGAGCTGAACAAGCTGAAGCTTGTCACACACTGTTACTAAGGGGCCACATGTCACTTGCTGCTTCTGGCATTGAAGACTCCTGCTTTTTCTTTGGGTGGCACATGGCAACAATGCACACCATATGTTCTCATTACATTGTGAGGGGGGGAACCGAGGGGGTGGGAAATGAAAGAGGATTCACTAAGGGAATTGGCTCGAAGAATTAGGCTGATAACTCCTACAACAGGCCATCTGCAAGTTATGAAACTGCAGGCCCTGACCTGCCTCAGAACCTGGGATGCTGATTTTTGTTATCAGGTGCTGTGGAGTCAGGTCCAACACATAGCAACCCTATGTACAAGAAAACCAAGCACTCTCTGACACTGTGCCATGCCCAGCACTATGTCAGTGCTTCTCTGCTATTCATAGAGTTTTCAATGGCTGATTGTTTTGGGGGAGTGGGTTGCTGGGTCCTTCTCCCAAGCCTAAGGCACATGTTGTTCCCATGTGGTCTCCCATCCAAGGACTAACAAGGCTGACCCTGCTCAGCTTCCAAGATCTGACGGGATCTGACACCACATTGTACAGCTGCAGACCCAAGGATGCTAATCATTTTGTTCTCAGTCTGAGCCTGAAGGCCTGAGAAACTGGGTGGGGAGGCCGCTAAAGTTAGTCCTGGAGGTCTGGAGGCCACACAGCCTGGAGTTCTGAAGACCCAGGGCAGGAGAAAAAGAATGTCCCAGCTCCTGGAGAGAGGGGATCCTTTCCTCTGCCTTTGTGTTGCGAATCGAGGCCCCTAGCTGACTGGATGGCATCTGCCTGCATGGAGGATAGATCTTCACTCAGTCCACCAACCTGCCTGCCAATCTCTCCTGAACGAACCCTTGATAGACAGACCCAGAAATAACAATTTACCTATTCTGTGAGCATATACAATCCAGTCAGGCTGACAACTAAAATTAACCATCACATAATGTATTGGTCATGTGGAAAGGACTGGTTCACTGAGTTATTCAAATCTGCCAAATGCTGACCCATTTCATTCTACAATGAAGAAAAATCACATTCACTAACCCCATTGGTTCCTTTAGAAAAGGCTTTAGGTATTGGGAAATTGTGTAGCATGATGAGAAACCCAAGTTTTCCAGATCTCTAATTTTTATGTGAAAGTGTAGATTTTTTCATTGGCAATAAAAAAGGGCAGTTGCTTTTCTAAAAATGCCAGACTTGCTTCATTTAATTTCAAGAAAATGCCCACCAAATAAATTAGAATAACTTCGATTTGCCCATCCATTGTTCTTTCAAGTGAAAGCTGCAGTTCATCTCAAAGTCAGCTCATTTAGCTCACGACTCAGATGCACACATCTGCTTTTCTCTGCAACAACCACCACACTTTAGCAGAAAACCGCAGTGCTTTCTGCCCACTGCCCATTCTATCATAAAGAGTGTTAAGATGACAGGCACTGAAGGGTGGAGATTTAGTAAAATTACTAATCTTCACTGTTTTCTAAAGGCAGTCTCGTGTGCACCTAGCATTATTTTCTAACTGCAAGCACACAGCTGTGAGGAAATACAGGGATCCCCTGTACCATTCGTACTGTTGCCTTGATTTACGATATGGTGCCGGTTGTTTTACCCACGTTCCCTTCGCAACATGCCTGCAAACTTCAACCCAGTGGTAGAAGCCAAGTAACATGTTTTAGAATAATCGGGACAATTGCTTTGACCTTTAGGACACCCAGGAACTGTCTCAGGGCCACACAGAGTCTGTGGCTGATACTTGGGGAACAATGGGCATAGGCAGCAAGCCTCACAGAGGATTGCAAACGCGAGTGCTTGCTTTTTTGCTTGGCTGAAGTAGGCATCAGTCGGAAGCTGTGTGGATCGTCCACAGGCAGCAGGATGCAGTGGTCACGACGCTGATGCCTGGCCCCGGAGACCTGAGTCCCAGTGCCAGCCTTCACAAGCCATGAGACAGGTGACTACACTGACTGCCACTCCACCGAGCATCACCTGCCCCATATGGGGACACGGTGTTGGGCAGATCAGAGCTCCTCAGAGTGCCTTCCCTGAACCCTCAGCAAGAGCAGTACCCAGGAACTCATGAGAAGTGGAAATCCCGGGTGTTGATCCACACGTGTGGGCTCAGCGCCTCTGGGAACAGGGCACAGGAATCTCCTATCAAGTGCCTCCTGCTCATGTTCAAGTCTGTGGAGCCCCAATACAGACCAAAAAGATCAAGGATTAGAAACTGTAAACACAGCATGGATTGACGTTATGCAGATAATAAATAGAAAAGGAAGTCCTTCCAGGCAAAAGACCTGCATACAGATAGCTCCTTGTGCCCTTGTCATTAGGATTCCCCACCCCGCTAAATTGTTAAGCATGCCTTCACATCTGTGTCACCCACAGTAGCGTGGTACTGGGTTTACTGTTGGTATTCCATAAAATGGATTTTAAAATGCAAAGCCAAGAAAAAGCCTGGAGTAGGTAAGGCGAGATAGCACAAGGTATATGTGGAGATTCAGTGGGAAAGAATTCTGGATGTGGTTAAAGGGCAGGAAGACGTTCATACTGTGCCACCGGCAATTGGGAGCCATCCTGGATTCTAGAATAGCAAGGTGGCCTGAGGAGAGCCATGTTTTAGGGGTCGGTCTGCTGGCCATGGCACAGAATGAGTTGAAAGTGGAAAAGGCAGGCAGGTGAGTATTTAGTCAAAATCATATACTTTTCCTGCACATATAATAAAAAAGTCCATTGACAAATTTGGACGAGATCAACAAAGGCACAGGTATCTTTCCTGGTAGGAGGAACAGCAAGCTAAAGAAAGCTATGAGGATGGGAACATGCTGTCCTCAGTACTCATCCCACACAGACCCTTCCTCTCTAGTGCCTTCACCTATTCACCAGCCCCATGCCCTCCTGTTACTTTGTTTTCTCAAACTCCTTTCTGATGGCTTCCCTTCCAAGCCTTCCTCCTCTACTCAGCAACCTAAGGTCTTCTGCTATTAGTGAAGAATGTCTTTTCTTCACTTCCTGTCCTTTAACTTCCTATACTACTAAAGTTTCTAAAAACCAAGGAACTGTTTTGAAAGAATTTCTGGGCTGGAGAGAGGAGAAATGGGAAAGCCTCCTGCCTCTGTCAGGCTCTGCCTCTCTTCCCAGACACACAGCAGCTACCCACAGCTTTGTGAAGACGGTGCTTCTATTTTCATATGAGAAAAAATAGGGGTTAAGAAGAGAGAATAAAGTGAAAATAGGACAGAAAAGCAATGTCTTTGCAATGCAGCCTGGGAACAGAGGAGTGTGTCAGAAACACAAAGACCTTGGAGCTGAAGTTGGGTTTATCTGTTTGTGTGAGCAGGAGACGGAACCAGGTCAGAATGTCCTCCTGGGATTTATCTCTCCTGGAATGGAATCACCCTGGATGAAACTAAAAGCATTTAATGCAGGGTGGACGATAACAATGATTGGAGAAGACCCTCAGGTTTGACCCTTAATTAAGAAAGCTAATTACATAAATAAAAGATTATCCAAAGCTATCCCTGTCAAAAGCATTCAAATTACTTTGTGCTTCTGGCTGCAATTACACTGGGAAGTGGAAGCTAATAAACATTTGGAGAGTGACCCAAATCAGGTTACAATAAAGCTCAAAGGAAGGCAGAACTTCAGCACCATATAGTGCAGAGGAGTAATTTGAGAGTGTAGGAGAGTTTAGGATCTCTCATATGCAACAAGCTACACACCTTTACTTAAATTAAATACAGACACACAGATTGGGTTAAATGGAATGCTATGATTAGGTCCAAAGCTTTTTAATGTTCATGATAATTTTTAAATATAAAACTCCATGAAAGGGCAATTTATAGCAGTTTCATACATATGGAAAATGAAACTCTTTGTTAAAAATGCTTGAGAATGCTGCCCTTCATGCAGTCACTTAATTTCAAAGCAAGGCCTGTTTATTTGAATGAATACTATTATTTATGTTAAATACATTACATAATTTACAGTCAGTTTGACTCCTTTTTTATTCATTCATGGATAAAATCTAGCCCAGTCGTAGATAACAGCTCTGTGACTATGCACAAGTCATAGATAGACTTCCTGTCTTCATGAAGTTTGTAGTCTAGTAAGGAAGATGAGGAAAGAAGAGGAAAAGGGAGAGGAGGAAAAAGAGCAAAAGAAAGAAGAAGTAGGAGGAGTAGGAAGAGAGGGCAGAGGACAAGAAAGAGGAAGAAGGGGAGGAAGAGGAGGAAAAGGAGGAGGAGGAGGAGGAAGAGGAGAAAGAAGAGGAGGAGGAGGAGAAGAAGAAGAAGGAGGAGGAGGAGAAGGAGAAGGAGAAGGAGGAGGAGGAGGAAGAGGAGGAGGAGGAGGGAGAGGAAAGAAAGAGGAAGAAGAAGAGGGAAAGGAAGAGGAGGAGAAGGAGGAAGGGGAGGAGGAGGAGAAGAAGAGGAAGAGGAGGAGGAAAGAAGAGGAAGAGGGAGAGAAGGAGGAGAAGAAGAATAAGAAGGAGGAGAAAGTGGAGAAGGAAAAGAAGGAGGGGGAGAAGGAGGAGGAGGAAGAGAAGGAGGAGGACAGGGGGAGAAGGAGGAGGAGGAGAAGGAAAAGGAGAAGAAGGAGGAGGAGAAAGAAGAGGAAGAGGAGGAGGAGGAGGAAATCACCTGCATGACTATTTGAATATGCAAATATATAAAGTAAATTGTAAGTATCAAAAAGAAGAAAAAACATGTGGCTTAGACAGAGAAGAGGGAAGAGGGAGAATATAAAGTGTTGGGGGTGTGGTATCTAAGAATAACAACATTCAGGTTGAGACCTAAGAATGAAAAACTATCCTTGCAAAGAGTAGAAAGAAATTCTTGCCAAAAAAGAGAAAAAAAAGTGCAAATGAAAGGCAAAGAGAAAACAAACAGCAGGGACAGGCCCTGAAAAGGGAAAGAGCTAGACATATTGGAAGACCTGACAGGAGAAAGTAGGATGGGGACATAGTGAGCCAAGAGGCGGAGGTAAAGGACAAGGCTGGAGAAAGCTGGGGCTCAGTCAAGGGCCCACGCTGCTAAGAGAGGGGCAGCGACATGAGATCAGAAATGTGCAGGTGGCTCTGGGTGATGCGGTGAAGTAATATGCAAAGGTCCTACTGGAATTGTTGTTGTTGTTGTTGTTGTTGATATTAGGTGCCATTGAGTCAGTGTCCGACTCATGGCAACCCTATGTACAACAGACGAAACACTATTGTCAGTGCTTCTCTGCTATTCATAGGGTTTTCAATGGTGGACTGATTTTTGGGAGGGGGTTGCCAGGTCCTTCTCCCAAGCCTGCAGCCCCTGGTGTTCCCAGGCGGTCTCCCATCCAAGGACTAACCAGGGCCGACCCTGCTTAGCTTCCGAGATCTGACAGGATCGGATGCCACGGTGCTACGGCTGCAGGCCTTTTTCATGTCTGACTCATAGGGACCCAGTGGCTGATTGTTTTGGGACTGCCTTGGGAGTGGATTGCCACATCCTTCTCCCATTTTTGTGGTGCTGGGAATCGAGCTCTGGACCTCAGAGACTGCAGAGCGCCCCTCTACCAACTGAGCTAAATCCCAGCCCATCCTACTGGAATTAGTGAGAGAGAAAAAGACATCCTCACGTCTGAGTCAGTCGTGACAGTGCTGAGATGGACAGCTCACAGGACAGGACAGGGGGACTCAGAGCGCTCCGAGTTTCTCTTCCCAAATCAGGAAAGACCAGAGCAGGAGTTACTGTGACAGGACTGAACGGCCCAGGGTGGACAGAGTGCAGGACACACGTGAAACATGAGGCGAAACCAGGTGGAGCACAGAGAGGTGAGGCAGACCCAGGCCAGGGGAGACACCTCCCCCTCTACCACGTCACCCCTGCGCGGCCTCAGAGGGTTCCCCCTCCACGCTCCTTTTATCCCTTCCCTGGAGCCTCCTAGATTTACACTATCAACAGATTCTATCTGCTTTAAAATCCTCAAGAACTCCATGTAAATAATTATTTTCCTAAATCCATTATTTTACACTGCCAATTCAGTATAGAAGCTTTTATACTCCTAGCAATTTTATTTATATGATATAATGTGATTTTTTTAAATTTAGAACAAAAGAAAAATCAAAGGTAGACCCCCAAAGGTAGCAAGATTCAGATGCACTACTGTAGTTTTCTGTATGTCCTTCCACAGTATCATTTTATTATATTATTACGGTCTTGATACTCAGATTTCCACCCAAGCCAGTTCTACTTTCCATAACAGTGTGGATTTCTAAGTATTCTTGGTAAATAATGTCCCCAATGCTTCACAGAATGTCTTTCTTCTAGAAACATGTCTTTCCATATTCACATATCTGCTCACATACTTTCTACTGCTGAATTAAGAAAGAAATAATAGCAAATGCAACATAATAAAGCATATTACTGTGCCTTGCCCAACCAGGTAAATAGATCATTTTGAAATATAGTAGCAAATGCTTCTTAGTGTAAAAGAGTTTTTAACTTTTCAAATCCAAATTCATTGAGTTATTTTAAGCTCTGCTACCATCTGCCAGTGGCCTGGTGTGGAAGAACATATAACTTAAATAAAGCTACAGTGGCTGGAACCATCACCACAAATTACCACTTAGTGGCTGCTTGGAGCAGGGACAGAGGCTAAACTGTCCCTTCCCTGCCCTCTCCCCGCAAAATAAAGTCACTGTGGTGTTAGAACTCAGCTCACCAGTGCTCTTTCCACCTGTTGTCCCGTTGGACCTCACAGCAGGAGTCAAGAAGAAATGCATCTTCTACATTGCCACCACCCGTTGTCATGTTTTATTTATGGATATTGGTAAATTTCATTTGATATCAAATTTAACCCAGAAGTTTCTAAGGAAAAGAAGTATTGAAGAAGTTTCAAATAAAGCTTCAGATATCCCTAAGAAACTTCTCTGAGCAAATCATCACCACTTCAGAAGCATTTCTACCTTCTGTAG
>VMDO01040692.1:0-11739 GCA_007922755.1 Pedetes capensis | reverse complement strand
ACAAAAAAAAAAGCACTGGGGGCGCAGCATGGCGTTCCAGCACCTACAAAGCAAATAGGCGCAAGACCCTGGTTTCAAACCCCGTACAAAACAACAAAAACAAACAAACAACAACAACAACAAAAAAAAAACCCCGAAGAAACAAAAAAATCAATACAAAAACAAAACCATGCATACATGTTCACACACACATATAAAACACTTCTAGTCAGGTGTGGTGGTGCACCCCTGCAATCCCAGCGGCTTGGGGGTGGAGGCAGGAGGACCACAAGCCCGAGATCAGAGGCAATTTGTGCAACCCAGCAAGCCCCTGTCTCAAAAAGTAAAATAATATGGGCTGGGGGCGCAGCGCGGCAGTCCAGCACCTACAAAGCAAGCAAGTGAAGACCCTGGATTCAAATCCCCATACAAAAAGAAAAGAAAAGAAAAAAGAAAAAAAAACACAAAAAACCCTTGTATGTTCTTGTAGGTGCACTGTGGGCACCCAGTTACACCAGCTGAAGTTGATACTGCAGGAAGCAGTGCTCCCTCCAGAACTCAGGATGGCAGTGTTTTCACACAATCTGCAGGAGCAGTCTGTCTTAGTCTATAGAGATTTTGTCGATTACGTAGAAAATGGCAGATTGCCCCACAATGACCAAAGAGATGGTTCCACGAAATAGTCTGTGTTTATTGTATTGTTTGAGAAGCAGTGGAGCCTGTGGGGTCCTCCCTGGGGTTCTCCCTGTCCCACGTAGTTCAGGCGCCAATTCCCCAAATCAGAGATTTCCGGCCCAAAGCCTATAGCATGGAGGGAATATGGCTGCTATCATGGATTTATTATTATTATTATTATTATTATTATTATTATTATTATTTTATTGCAGGGCTTTCCGCCCACTTGGGAGACCACTTGGGAGGACCAAATCCTCTTGTGGGTGGGATGATATTCAACCCCTCTGGAGAGAGTCTGTAGTAGGTCTGCCATGCACGGTGATTGCGCTTGAAACTGTTCTTATTGTGTCTAATTGTCCCTCAAGACTCTGCCAAAAAGGAGCACTCTGTCCGCATGGGGCTCAGCCACCTCCACAGGCCTCACCTTTCTCCACAGTGCAGTGGGATGACTTAGGATCCCCTCTGGTGTGTCTGGGGTCTAGGCATATGTGGGCCCGTATGTCTGTGGAGATTGCGTCTGCATGACTGTCCCGCCACAACAGGAGGGAGGGAGCCTCGTTTCAGCTCTGGATGAGTACCGCTGGCACTGGTTTCCCAGTTCCCTCCGTGGTTACTCCCCGTACCCTCAAGTATCTACTCTTGTGGATCTGATCCCTATTTTCTTGCGTGAGGGACCTACAACAGCCCAGCGTCTCAGGCTGCAGGATGGTATGTCGCTAAAGATGGCAATTCCGTGTGCCACCTCAAAGTGACTCACCTGAAACTTGCAGTTTGTGTCCCATGGGCAGGGTGACAGTGTGATGTCAAGGTTGCATTCTGTGTTGGGTCCGGCTCCTGTGGGTGTGTGGGCGAAGTCCCCTCAGAGTCTCCGGGATTCTATCCTGCCATCTGTGTGAAGGCAAAATGGCGGAATGGCGGTCCTGCTACTGACCTCTGTGTAGCTCCTCCAAAGCCAAATGCTCGATTTCAGTGTCCATCCAGTTTCATCCTCTATCTCCCAATCTAAACTATCACTGTTTCTATCTATTCAATGTGAGTTCTAAACCCCTAATTGAGGCTTCCCTTTACTCTGGGACAATTGAGGCTTCCCTTTACTCTGGGACAGAAGGTACGGGTTATCTGTCTGCCATCTTGCCGGGAGCCCAGATATATCTATAGATATCTATATATCTATATATATATAGATATATATGATTTCAATCTTTGAATTACCACCCTCCTTCTCCCTGAAGTCCTATTATTATATTCAGTATACAGACAAGAATGCAACTTGCTCCAAGGTATGCGGTAGACAGGGGCCAGAATCTACTTCAGGGTCCACAGTGGCAGTACTATGACATTGCTAATTCAATGTTTTCCTGCAGCACTCTCAAAAGGAAAAATCTTGCCAAATTATAACTTCCTGAATTTCACACACCCCTACTCAATAATACAAAGTCTATTTTCCTGCAAATGAGGTTCCTGTAAGTACTTTCCTGGAAATACTATTTGCAGTTATTGAAATCTGGGGTTGGAATGTGACCCTGGTCAGGTAAAAATACACTCAGGAAGGGAAAGTAGACTTCCCATCCTGTACTAGTTTTGGTGGCCTCTGATGATCAATGCTGGAAGATGGAAATCCAATTTTTAGACCTGCCAGCTTTACACAATTAAATTAACAGATATTGCAAAGTATATCTCAGGCCTGTTTTTCATATGGTTCTGAAGGGGAAATGATTTCTAAAAGGCATTTTTTTCATTTTTTATTAGTAAGTTTTTAAAATGTACATTTTAATGGGTTTCATTATGACATTTCCATACACGTATATCATTGTACACGTGCAGCTGTAGCACTGTGGCTTCCGGTCCCGTCAGATCTTGGAAGCCAAGCAGCGTCAGGCCTGGTTAGTTCTTGGATGGAAGACTCTCTGGGAACACCAGGTGCTGTAGGCTTGGGAGAAGAACCCAGCAACCCACTCCCAAAAATCAACCAGCCATTGAAAACCCTATGAATGTCAGAGAAGCACTGACAATAGTGTTTTGCCTGTTGTACACAGGGTTGCTATGAGTCGATGGCATCTAACAATATATCATTGTACATTGTTCATGTTCACTTACCCTATTACCCTCTCATGACCTCCTCTCCCCTGCTAATCACTTTTGTCCTCATCAACTGCAGAAGAACATTTTCTAGCATTTTAAAAAAGCCTCGATATGCTCAGTAGCAAACTACAGCAAACTCAGTAGCAAACTACAAAAGACCTGTTACAGCTTTGCAGCCTGCACTATCCCATGGATATGATATATAACAAGGCTGCTCCTTTTCACTTGGGAATCCATTTTCAAATGAAGAGAAAAGCACCAAGACAGAAAGGACAAAAAGAATGCAAGTTAATTGCTACCTGAGGACAACTTTGATGGGACTGAAATTCTATATAGTTATGAAGTGCTTCAGGTGACTGACTATTTCTTATTCTTTTTTTTTTCTTTGTGGTTCTTGGGGTTGAACCCAGGGCCCCACATACACATTGCAAATGCTCTACCAGTGGGCTGTACCCACAGCCCATTTTTTATATTTTATTTTGAAACAGGGTCTAAGTTATTCTGGCTGCTTCTGGACTGGAACTCACGATCTCCTGCTTCCTTTTTCTGAGTCACTGGGATTACAGGGCACACCACCTCGACAGGCTTGACCGATTATTTCTACAGGTAAACACACACTCACACATGCACCCACACTTCCCTCATCACCACCACTACACATCTCGTCTAAATGAAATACTTTTAAATGCCACTGAATGTGAATTGTCCACAATGGGCAAAAGGTGGGCAGAGTTCAATGTCCTCTGGAAACTAGGAGCATCTCTTGCTATGCTGTTTATCCAAATTCTTGGTCTATATCCTTTCTAGAGCCACTTATATTTTTGTTAATTAGGTCATTAATTTATCTGGCAGAACAATTTCACAGCAAGACTACCCCTCTAATTTTCTACCCGATCACTAGTCTTAGCCTTTACTTAACTACTGATGTGAGAATTTAGATTTGAAATAAACCCAGATAGTGCCAAAAATATTTTTTACTCTTTCTCTCTATGGCCCTAACAAGTCAGAACTTGATTTGGATTTTTCGTAGGGCTAGGATGTGAGCAAATTTTCTACACTTGCAGGTGAACACTTGTTATTATGTCTCTTGAGCAGTTTTCTTTGCTTGGAATCCAAATATTATTTCTGGAGTTTATGAGGGCTAAGATTCAGGTGTTTCACTAATTCTTTTTAACTGCAAGTGTGTATGATGAATTTGGAAAAGGATTTAGTCTAGACTTTTTTATTTTTTAATTATTATTATTATTTTTTTTTTGCAGTACTCGATGTTGAACCCAGGGCTTCACACTTGCATGCTTTGCAAGTGCTATACCACTGAGTTTCATCTCTATCTTATTTTTTTAGTTTTTGAGACAGAGTCTTGCTAAATTATGCAGACTGCCTCTGGTCTCGATCTTGTGATCCTCTTGCCTCTGCCTCCCAAGTTGCTGGGATTATAGGCATGTGCCACCATGCCTGGTTATAAATTAAATTTTTAATTAGCACATAATAATTATACATATTTATGGAGTACAGTGTGGTATTTCAATATGTGTATATCATGTGTAATGATCAGATCAGAGTAATTGGCATATCTATCATTTCAAATGTTCATCATTTTTTTTATGTCAGGAACATTCAAAATCCTCTCTACTAGCAATTATGAAATACACAATTAATTGTCAACCACAGTTACCTGACTGGGATATGCACGATCAGGAGTTCTCCCTCCTATCCATTCACACCCCTGGACGAGTTAAGCATCTTCTCTCCATTTCCACACCACTCTACCCTTCCAAGACTCTGGTAACCACTATTCTATTCTCTACTTCTATGAGATCACTTTTTTAGTTTCCACATACAAGTGAGAACACATGGTACTTGTCTTTTTGCGTCTGCCTCATTTCACTTAACAAAATATTATTGAGAAATATCTTTTAAAATATGGTTTAAATTCCTATAAAATGCTAAAAGATGAAGGAAAATAATAAAAAACAAATTTATCAGAAATAGTAAATACATTTTTTTCTGATAAGCCTTACATTTTTCTTGCATAACCAAATCTATCATGTGGGATTAAAAATTATAATAGCAGCTAGTGTGTATAGTGTGATGATTATGTCTGCCATAATGTCTTCTCTTTTGAGACTTAAAGAATCAGTTCTGCCTTTGTTTTTCAGTTGAGGAAATTGAAGCACAGAGAGTTTCAATTTGCTCAAGACTGCACAGCCAATTAGCAGTTGAGCCTTGTATTGAATACCTGGCATCAGAGTGTCTGACACTGTCTCTGAATACAAATTTAGATTAAGTATTAAGAAATCTTCTTGACTTAAAGAGAGTGACTTAAAATCAAAATCAATAAAAAAAATCACTTACAAAGGAAAATAAATGGCTTATTTCTATGGGATAAATAATAAGAGCCCTAAACTTCAACTGCAGGAGATCAAAGGTTCAGGACTTAGTAAATTGATTGTTTATCTTAGTGGTGTCTGCTTCATGGTGGCACCAGGTGGTGACCCATACACAGGTGAAGAGGCATCTATAGAGCTCCTGTTCTTTCACAGTGGCAGTAAGTGCTGAACAAGTCTGTTTGAAACATGTCTCTTTGAAAGTTTAATGGAGGCTTTTTTCTCATTCTCCTTGTTGCTCTTTAGGAAACAGCCCACATACTTTCAGGGACGCCTGCCTTACCTTGTTCTCCTGGAAGAGGCAAGCACTCCCTGCTCCCAGAGAAAAACCTATCACTTTGATCATGCTGCCTGCAATGTCAGACTTTCCATGAACAATACATTTCTTTTAAAAGTTTGTCCTCTCTGTAGAAAACCAAGTATATGTGACAGAGTTTGGAAGAGAGTCACCTGTTACATGCCTGTTAGAACAATGCTCCTAAAATCTCTCAGAAGTGACCCAACTGTGTTATCTTAAAATGCACAGTTTCCCAACAAAGCATCTAGTGGTATGTCATTTTGGTTCATAACCAACCTCAGTAATAGTCCATTTTCAGTTACAAGTCAAGAAAGCTCCAAATCTTGATGTTCTGGTAAATAAATGGCCTAACAATTGGGAGCTAATTGTCACAGTGGGACAGTGTGAAAGACTTGTAATCATGGCCTTTATTGTCACAATTAATTTTCATATTGTTGTAAAATATAACCTCAGGAGCCCGTTAGTATTAAAAAAACAATCATTTTGTACTCAGATGTAGAATTTATGTGCTTTAAATAAATCTGGGTAATTTGAAACCAACTCAATCTCTTCGAAATCAACAGTCAACAATTTCCAGCTATATGGGAATGATAACTAAAGCAGTAAAAATTCCATTTCCAAAGAACACATGGGTCTGCATGGGCAAAGTACTTTTCGGACTTTATAGACTTACTCATTTAGACCTGGATCAAAAATCTTTTAAAAATCTATACTTATTTGAGTTAAAATAGTGATGAGATTTGGGGAAGTAATCAGAATATATCACTGGGAGTTACCTGCACTACTACTACTTCTTCTTTTTCTTTTTTCTTTTTTAAGAAAACAACAAAAGTTCAATCTTAAGTAATTAAATATACAGAGGATTCAAAATTCATTTACTTCATAGGAACAAAGCTTTAGTAATTGCCTTCCCAATAGCAAGAGGGAATTGGACAGTATGGTTTTGGCAGGGGCTCTGCACAGGGTAGCATGCTGTTTGCTTCATTTAACTTTCTTTAATATTATTAATCTTTGGGAAATTAGACTCTTCTCTGAGCAGTGTGAACTGCCATCCTCAAAACAACTGGATAATCAGGTAGCAAAAGCCTTCTCTCTGTGACACAGCTGCCACCAGAACTTGATTTTTCTTAATCATCCCTCCCTGAGAAAGAGAGATGAGAAGAACATTTCCCTAATGAAATTTTCTGGCATTGGTGTACTGAAAAGATAATTGGAGGCTTCATATAAATCAGTTTGGCTGAACTTAGTAAAATGAAGCCAAACAAAAATTATCCCCCAAATAGATTGAATTCTCTTAAATAACCAGATGACCCATGTGTCTATTTTTGTCCATGTAGAAAAGGATGCTCTCAGAGCTAGCATCAAAGGTATCTGATCAAGTTCCTGCTTTATTGTATATGTGCTGCTGCTTCCAAGGACAGTGGTCAAAGGCAGGAGGTTTGCATGAAGGTACAGCCAGGTTTGAACTCTTACTAGAACACTGTGGTTTGGATGAGGTGCTTTGTATTCATCTGTTTTCTCATCCCTAAAATGTATATGATAATACCTGTCTCTTACGTTTTTTGAGAAAACCAAGTGAAATAAAGTAAGATAGTATAAAACTTAGCTCACATGGTGTAATGGAAATTATTAACAATATTAATTTTAAAATTATCATTAACCTCACGCAAGTAACTAATTAAAATAAAGAATTGCTATAGCAGAGCCATCTAGAAGTAGTGTTGTTATTGTTGTTAGGTGCCGTCAAGTTGTGTCCGACTCATAGAGACCCTCATAGGGTTTTCAATGGCTGGTTGTTTTTTCGGGATTGCCTCAGGAGTGGATTGCTATGTCCTTCTCCCATTTTTGCCATGCTGGGAATCGAACTCGGGACCTCAGAGACTGCACAACAGTGCTCTACCAACTGAGCTAAATCTCAGTTCCCAGAAGTAGTGTAGGGTAGCATAAAGAACCCTGGATTTAAATGCAGAAAATTAAATCCAGGATTCCAGCTCTGTGGGCTGGTAACTGTGGGACTTGGAGAAAGTTACATAGCTTCTCTTTCTTCTTTTCAGTTTTTCCATGTGAATAATGGAAATAATAACTGTCAACACAGAATAAATAAGATAATGTCCACTTGATAGTGCCTAGTATTGTGTCTTAGCACTTGTAAATGCTCAACAAATATTAGTGGAAAGTCAATCTTTCCACAGAGTTGAAAATACAAGCCTCTCTTCTTGTAGAAAACAAACAACTGGGTTAGTCACAGGTTTGGGATCTGTAACTAGTATGGATTTGGCCAAAATTGTCTTCTTAGATGCCATTATTACTTTTTATAAAGGTAAGAAAAAGTCTTCTTAATTCAGTGCCAACTTCATTGTTCCCTGTGGGTTTGATGGATTTCCCACTCACACAGTGAAGTCTGTGATAACCCCAACCACCACCATTGAATATTTGTATCTGCGTCATGTGAGAGAAGGAAAGTTTTAAGCATATAAATAAGGTCACTGTGGAATAATTAATAATAGGATGTTTATATGTTATAAAATTCCCATAAATGAAGCATTTGTGCATGCTACATAAGACTAGAACCATTTTCATGGTAGATTAATATATGCACACATTCGATATATATTGAGCATAAGGTAATAAGGTCAGTTGAAATCCTTTCAACTGTGTCAAAAGCATCCTAAAAAGTATCAAAAGAAATTGGATAAAATGTGCACCAAATTTTCCTATCAAGAAATTTAGTGTTTAGGAGATTAGGCATGATTTGTGAATATGATATCCCAGAGAACTGAGGAAAAATAAAATGCCCAGGAATAATGAAGATTTTTCATTAGCTAAATGATATTATCTCCTGGTGAAAGAGGCTTACAATATTAGCAGAAGTGGGATGAATTAATTCTGGAACAAATAATAGTTATTCCATATAAAACATATTGGACCTAGGAGCCAACAGAGAATTCTTTATCTTAGAAGGTCAAAGTAAGACAATCAAGATATTTTCTTGGACTGAGATCACCCACATTTAGCTCTCAGCTCTGATCCCAGTTGAGGGAGTTAGACACTGTACACTCACCATGAATTCAAATGGCACTATGCCAAAGGCACAGGGGAGGGAGAAGAACTCAGGATCCAAATCTGAGAGCTGAATAATCTTGTTCTTGATTCAGCAATGGCAGTAAAGTTTATAACTCAAATGAGCTGAGAGTCAGCCCTCATCATAGGTATAGCCACAAGCCTGCTAGTCTAGGTTAGAAGCAATTTGCCAGCTGTTGTCTCAGTGAATTTCATAAGGTCTTTGACTATCCCTTTCTCACTCCTCATCCTCACAATCTCAAAGTGAAACAAGCACAAGCCAAAAGTTAATTAGATGTTTCCTGGGCATGAGGGTGGGGCTTGGGAGGCAAAACCACCTTGGAGAGACAAGGATACTTAGGCAGACCTAAGAGGTACCTGGCCTAAGAGAGAATGACCAGCCCTTCAAGTCCATTTGCTTGTAATTTTTGTGGGGACTGAAAATGAAAATGCAGAATAATTAGTGCAAGGAAAAGTGCCTGATAGCTAAATGGTCTTTAATAAATGCCATCCAATGAAAACAAAAATGAAAGAGTGAAGGAATAAATGAAAGCGCTAGAAAATAACATATAATAAATGCCAAAATATCAGAACAGGCTATTCTGGGGGACATGAAAGAACTAGTAAAGAGTTACTGAAAAAGTAGAACTGGGTAACTTCTTAAGTATAGATGCGTGGATAAAGGTAAAGATATCTATATTCATGTTTATTTTTGTTATAGCAACTGCTTTCATTGGGTGATGATAGATTTGGACAATAATAGATTTAAGTGATAATGTTTACAAAGAATCCATTTGTCAAAATTAGAAAAAAAACTAAAAGGCAACTTTAACTAGAAAGTAGTATTACCCGTATATATAGCGAATGCTTCATTTTAGATAAACACCCTCAAAATTAAGAGTTATGCTTCCGATACTTTCATCACCTGCCAAATGCAAATGATAATATTTATTTTCCATTGTGACTGAGGTACTAACAGAACTAATGTTTTCAAGTAGCTGCTGATTACAAAATGCAAAACAATAACTCTTCATATGACCCTTCACAAATTCATTTAAACTCTCTGAAGAAGTTTCTTTAGTAGAAAAACCAACACTACTTCAATTACCTTTCAAGAGATCTTTGCTACTTACAATTCTTAGTACAGAGCTCCTGTTACTCCACACTTTTCCTAGAACCACTATACTTAAAACTATTGATGTCTAAATGTAGTTTTCTAGCCTGTAGAATTTGCTAATGATTTTTTGCTGTTGAAGAGTTTGATGATTCTGATATTGATAAATGTGGTTGTTGTTCTCCACTCCCATCACTGTTTACCTGCACACACATTTTAAATATCACTGGGGCTCATGGATATATCTTAGGCATCTAGGTAATGACAAAAAGTGATTTGCAAGGCAAATGCATTTATTAATCTGATCTCTTGACCTAAGGTTTTAATGATGTTTGCTGAGAATGTCGGGCATAAACATTGGCCTCTGGATTTCTAATGTCTTCAAAATTCTAGTTATTGTATTTCTTTTGGTTTGGGAAAATAGCAGTTTTTAAAAATGTATACAGTGCATATGAAAAATATAATGTCTGAAGGTCATGACAGCATGAAAATATAATTCAACAACAGAATTAGCAAAAAAATTAGCCAAAAGAAACTCTAACTATTGACAGCCAGTGAAGGGCAAAGGCTTAAATTTTACTAAATAGGACAAGCCAGAGGACAAGACTCCTAATCAGAAGTTTGGGATTATATAATAAGATCTTTGCTCTGATTTGCAATATTAAGCTTTGCTAAACACTGTATTTTACTTTAATTCTGGATATTGTTAAGAGTGACACTAAGTGACTGTGTTCTAGAGGAGAAGAAATATATACTGTGCCCCTTTAGTGAAACTGTTTTTAAATTCTAATAGAATTTCAAGGTTATTATCTATTTCAGATCAACAGTGGGGGTCAGAGTTCACAGCAGCCAGAATTTACAAACCTCCAATGGGTTTTGATTGACAGCAATCAGCATCTCTTCAGCATCACTGAGGGAACAAAGTACAGGTCAAGACAGCGGGCGATTTCATCTGTCATTTTTAATTATCTAAATGATATTCACAGACAAAACCTTTCCCATCCATCAGGGCATCACATTACCATAGACAATGTTTGTTTAAAGAAGAGGCCATAAAATCAAACAATTATGAATGCAGACAAGCCTTGCTATTGACTGCATAAATAATCAAGCCAGAGTTCCAAAACTCTCTGCTAATGAATTGGTAGATTGCTGGCAAGAAGTGGCAAGTAATAATATAGACAACAGTCTAATGTTCTTATTGACTTTTACTAAAGCTTGACTACAGTCACAAAGATTCAAAAATGACGTCAAGTGAGGTTTCCATAGAAGCAGTATTGATAGCAGTACACAGCTAAAATACAAGTAGTTAACTCTTGACCTTATGGTAGGACCAGGGATCCCTAGAGAGCACTGACATGCTAGCAGTATAATACATCATGAACTGAGCCAACAGCCGCGGGGTTCCTGACAACATTACCACACAGGCAAGGGGCCCTTCTTTTACCATTTATAACACAGTAATCTCTAAAAATTCAGCTGCAACCCTGAAAATTAACGGTGTTTCAGTTTGTTATATGAGTAAATAAAGTTTCTCCTCTCCCCTCACTTTTTTGGGAGCAGTGAAAGAAGAGTATGTACCTAAAGTACACATCATTAGAGTTGTTAGGTGCCCTCCAATTGTGTCTGACTCAGCACAATGGCTGATTGTCTCACGATTGTTTGGGGAGTTGATTGCCACATCTTTCTCCCATTTTTGCAGTGCTGGGGATCAAACATGGGTCCTCAGAAAATGTGGAGCAATACTCCACCAACTGAGCTAAACCACATGTAATGGGTAGCAGCAAGTTGCAGTGGACAGCCTGCAAGCAGAAGGCCCAGAAGTCAGATATGGAGCAAAAATTCCAAGGGAACAAGCAGGAAACAGTGAGTAGCTGTGGAAATGTCTCTCCTCTGGCTAATGTATGCCATCCATACAAATGCTAATTAGTGGCATCTGTTTTTGTAGCACATCCTCTTTTCTTTTTTCAACTATCTTTCTAAGGAGTCCTCTTCTCTTTTAGACTATCAGCAAAACACTGAGCCCAACTTAACAGATATCTTTTTGATGGGGTAAGGAAGTCATCAATTAACAATGCCCCAAATTAAACATCTTGATAGGAACGCACATTATTGTTGTTGTTGTTGTTAGGTGCCGTGGAGTC
>VMDO01040691.1:0-11749 GCA_007922755.1 Pedetes capensis | reverse complement strand
GTCTCCAGCACCACAATTCAAAAGCATCAATTCTTTTTCTGTCTCTCTTGTTCAATGTCCAGCTTTCACAACCATATGATGCGACTGAAAATACCATGGCATGAGTCAGACGCACCTTCGTCTGTGATAGTTAGTGTAATTTTGCCATAGTCACCATCTTTATATTGTTGGGGGTCTAACAACGGTACTGTTCCCTTTTTTTTTTTTGCTTAACTAGATGCAATTGAAGATGATGAAAAATCCATTTTTTTTTTGTAGAAAGGTAAATGTACACATCCTGAACTGAGAGACATAGAAAACACTCACATTCAGAAAAGTTTGTGTTTTTAATCTAAAAGTTTTATAATTTTCCCTTACTCATATGTAAACACCTATATTGTTCATAGGGTTTTCAATGGCTGTTTACTTGTTTCTACATTTAACACCCATGGAAGCAGCAGTCAAGAAATCAAAGGACACATTGCATTGGGAAAAGCTGTTACAAAAGACCTCTTTAAATTGTTGAAAAGTAAAAATGTCACATTGAAGACAAAGGTGCACCTCACTCATGTCGTAGTATTTTCAGTCACATCATACAATTGTGAAAGCTGGACATTGAATAAGGGAGACAAAAGAAGAATTGATACTTTTGAATTATGGTGCTGGAGCTGAATATTGAACATACTACGGACTGCCAAAAATATCAACAGATCAGTCCTAGAAAAAGTGCAACCAGAGTGCTCCTTGGAAGCAAGGATGGTTAGACTGCGTCTTTCATATTGTGGACATGTTATCAGAAAGGACCAGTCCCTGCAGAAGGACATTATGTTTGGGAGAGTAGCAGATTAGCAAAAAAAAAAAAAAAAAAAAAGGTCCTCATCTAGATGGATTGGCACAGTGGCTGCAACAATGATCTTAAACATAAAAAAGACTATGTGGATGGCACTGTGTCCGGGAGTGTTTTGTTCTGTTGTACATAGGGTCTTTAAGAGTCAGACCCAAAGTGTCAGCACCTAACAACATCAACAACAAAATGTAGACACTATCCCAGATGAGTGGAAAGCTGTTATACTTCTTCTAGGATCATTAATCAGAGGTCAAGGAGATAAGGAAGTTTATGCAGTGAAGAGCAATGCCCAGAGGCAGCCAAGAGAGCTTGAGAAAATCCTCATCTTTTCTGTTATTCTCTTGGTTTTATGTTCACTGTAATTTCCTTTATCGATAGCCAACTGGGGTGTAAATAGGGCAGGAGTGGTTCCCAATATCAAAAGAATAAGTGATAGGACCCCAGAACTGTTGTCATGAATGTATGAAGTGATTCACATTTAGGCCCTATGATACTCTGGAGGCAGTGAGTTTTACTGCTCAAGTAAAAAAATCAACACCAACCTCCCAAACAACAACAACAACAACAAATCAAAACAAAAAATAATACACCCTGCACAGTATTTAGAAAGGGAAAGGCTACCTGTTCATTCTGTGTACATTTCTGTAGAGATTTAATCTGACAGTGAATCACTTGAGATTTATACAGAATAAATTTGTACTAACACGATGTGGTTGAGGCTGGGGTTTACCTCAGTTGGTAGAGTGCCTGCTCTGCAGTGTTTGAGGACCTGGGTTTAATCCCCTTTCAGGACCTGGGTTTAATTCCCAGCACCACAAACATGGGAGAAGGATATGGCAATCTACACTTGAAAACAATTCTGAAACAATCAGCCATTGAAAACTCTGCGAAGGCTGCTATGAGTCGGACACATCTCAGTGGCATCTAAGAACTATAACATTATGTAGAGGGCTGAAGTTTAGCTCAGTGAGTAGAGTGTGGCTCCATACTTTCTGAGGACCTAGATTCTATCCCCAGCACCTCAAAAATGGGAGAAGGATGTGGCTTTCCACTCCTGAAGAAATCAGCAATTGAAAACCCTATGAGGGTTGCTACGCATTGGACCCAACTCAACGGCACTTAAGAACAACATTAACAACAGCAACATTATGTGGGAAGGGGCTAGGGAGGACAACCAAAATTTTATCTTTAGAGATTGTTTTGCTCCCAACTCATCAGATGCCTTAAAAAAACAAAACAAAACATACATATATATATGCACATGACAATATGATGATTTCCCCCCATTTTTAAAATGTTAGCCTGTTTTGTGTCTTTATGGGAGAAGTTCATTCTTTTGTCTTATCATGAAAACTTCTCAAGATAGATGGTGACATATGGAATGACATTAGACAGACTATTGATTCCCAGAATGTGGTCTTCAGACCAGTAGCATCCACATCATATGGGAGCTACTTATAGGTATATAACTCCAGTACTCTGAGACAGACCTGCTGATTGAGAAACTTGTGGAGGATAGGGCTCTACAATCCTGTGTTTCACAAGTCCTCATCATTATTCTGATATGCAGAAGAACCAAGGAATTAGACCCTAGACTCTAGTAAGGAAATGATAGTGCTATTTCAAGAAACTTTAACATGCAGACTAATGCTGATGAATGTGACCTGCTCCAAGCTTTAAAAGTATTATTTCCTTCAACCCTAACAGCACTTCTGGGAGCTTGCTATTATTTTTATGTTCTGATAATGACACTGTGTCCAAGCCTTATGATTGGTATGCAGCAGAGCTAGACTTTAAATCTTGGTATGGTTTCAAAGTTTATTCTCCGTACTACTATTGCACAGGAAGATTTTGAAAAGAATCGCTTTCAGCGACTATTCTTGTGACTTTTTATAGCTCAGCATTTCATCAATTAGGAAGGGATTTAAGAGGTTAAGCACTAAGTTTGTGTCAAGTGCAACCTGTAGTATAAAACTGGAACTCCGTTCTAGTACCAGCTCTGCCCATAAGCTCTCTTACTCATCTCGTCAGCCTGATATCTTTCTCACTGAACAGGCTTCTTCCTGGGAATCTTGCTTCCTTAGATGACTATAACTTCCCTGTAAGCATGCCACATATTTTATAGCAAGGCTATCCATGTCAAACTGGAAAAATTAGTCCAGTGGAGTGACTTTTTCAAAGTCATTTTCCTCTTTCAGTGGAAGAGCTTTAGTTCGCTTCTATTTATATTGGTGTTCTAAGGTTGCAACATTGCAAACATCCTGTTTCACTGCACAAAGAAATACAAACCAACTGATAAATGCTGAAGTTCATTTTTACCTGCCTTTTTATTAAAGAATCCATCTGCAAACCTGAAGTAGTTCTTTGACTTGCACCTTTGCTCTCAACAACAATCCAGATTCTGTGCATGTAGAGACTTGATTCAAGTGGCCTTTGAACCACCCTGGAGTGATCCCAAATAGAGCTAATCTAACTGTCTTAACCAGGCCTCTAAAAATCCACTGTCTTTGTTTTTGTTTTTCATTTTGATCTCTTACCTATTACCCAAAGTTGTAGTCTCCCTAGCTGTATTACTGGTCCTTGGGCATGGAACATACTTGCTTTCTGTCTGTAAATTAACAGTGTATCATTTCATAACACATACTGAATAATTTCATAAAGAACATTTCGGTCCTGCCTTATCATGGTGTTTTTTCCTATTATTTTCAAGCCTATCTTCTGTGTAATATATGAATATTCCACTATTCCTGCTTTTTTTTTTCGTTTTTTTTTTTTTTTTTTTTTTTTTTTTTTTTTTTTTGAGCTTGGTACTTGCCATTCCCCTGGTATAGATATCCCATTCTCTTCTCTCTAAACATGTCCTCATTAATTTAAAAGTTAAAAATGACAGCTAACCTTTAATGACTATTTAACATGTTTAATACTTCACATATATGTAATCCCCATATAATAATGCATTATTATTCTTACCTCATAGGTAATGAAAATAAGGTTTAAAAAGGGTATGTGGCTTGCCCAACCATTAAATGGGGAGGCTGAGATTCAAACTCAGTTTTGTCTGACTTTGTTTAGACACTTATCCACTATAATATTTTATCTCCATTGGTTTTTCATAATTCATAGAAACCTTTATGGCTCTGTCTACTTTGCTTTATTACGGTATCTCACTCAGGTATTAGGCATAACCTGCTTGTTGTAATCTGAAAAATAATGTGAGACTGCCTAGGTAGGCCATCCAGGCCAGAAGTTGCACACCTAGAAACCTGGAATCCTCTGATAAAGAGACCTGATAGCATAAGGGGCCATGATGGATTACAAGCTCTAGGTTAAGATTTATTTCACAAAGCTGAAACTGGGCATGGTGGCGCGTGCCTATAGTCAAGCTCAGAGGCTGAGGTGGGAGGGTTGTTTGAATCCAGGGGTTCAAGACCAGGCTGGGCAAGTAGCAAGATCTTGTATCCAAAAATATAAATAAATAAAAAATAATATATCTCACATGGCTTGAGCCATTTTTTCCTTCCAGCATTAGCAACATTAGTGTATCTGTTCATGTTTAAACTTGGATGGTATTTTCAAATTGTAGTATTAAGGCAATGACTAGGATGTATATAAAGTTCTGTTATCAAAAAGGGCTATATCAGTCTTTTCTTAGTGCTCTTACTTATTTCTGGTATTTCAAATAATTCCTTTTAGTCCACGATCTTTTTCTTTTTCCTGAGTGTGTGATGCTAGGGATTGAACCTAGGGCTGTGTGCATGCATGCTAGGTATGTGCCCTACCATTGAGCCATATCCCCAGCTTCTCAATCGAGGATATTATTTCTTACATTTTGTACATAAACTTTTTTCTTTTATTTCATACCTGCTCTTTGCATTTGCTTTCTTTAATTGGGTTGAATTTTTGTTTTTAGTGTTAACTAGAGCACAGTTTCCCTCATATGTCTGTCAGCTTGTTGTGCTGTGAGGACTTGTGTATTGCTGTGATGTTGAAAGCTATGCCACTGGTATTTCAGATACCAGCAGGGCCACCCAGGGCAGACAGGTTTCAGCTGAACTTCCAGACTAAGATATACTAGGGAGAAGGACCCAGTAGCTTACTCCCAAAACAATTAGCCATTGAAAACCTTATGAATAGCAGAGAAACACTGTCAAACATAGTACCAGAAAACAAGCTCCTCCACCCCCCATGGCTGGAAGGCACTCAAGAAACAACTGAGGAAGAGTTGCCTCTTCAAAGTAGAGTCAACCTTAATGACAGGAATGGGGTAAAGCCTTTGGGACTCCTTTTGATGATGTGGCATAACTCAGAATGAGAAGAAACACAGTGGTTGCAACGATAGGCTCAAACATAAAATGATTATGTGCATGGCACCATGCTGGGTAGTGTCTGTTGTACATAGGGTCACTAGGAATTGGATACAATGCAACCACATACAACAGCAGCAACAAGGGCACATAGTGGGGCCAGATCTTCACTTCTAATAACATTCCCTTTCTAGACTCTGAGTAATTTTTCTTTAAGCCAGTTTTTTTTTCTTTTTTCTTTAAAGCAGAGGGAGCTAAAAGTAGAACTAGAAAGCTGAGGTTGTATTGTACTCTTTGGTTTATTTCAGTAAATTCTACTTCTCAAATGAATTTCGGAAGACCAAAGTGAACTGCATTACTGTTAGTGTTTTTCAGTGAAACCATAAGTTGGTGACTTGCCTTCCATTATCTGTAAATGGAAATATGTACAAATATTTTGGTGGATGCCTCCTGGCTTAATTAATATCTCTAAACTGATTAGAGAATGTAAGGTGGTATTTAAGTGCTTATTATTTTAAAATTACATTTGTAAAGGTTAAAATATACATAACTCAGCCATCATTATTGTCATTTATAATTTATATGCCATTTACATTTCCAAAGGGCTTTATTCATATAAATTAACTAGTCCACTTAGCATTTCTGTAAATTATGTCAATATTATCCATGAAATGTAGCCACTGTTTGGCTTGTAGTTATTATTTTTATTTCAGCCAAACCATACCTTGTTAAAAGAGTAAAGCAGTTAATGGCTTTTAAACCACATGAAGTGAACATTCTTAAATGTTCTCATAGATATCACTGGGTGCTGGAACTACTGAAATGGCTGCCAGAGCAATATTAGAAAGTGAATTTTATTTACTTTGCACAGGTTGTATCTTATATTATCTCTTTCCCCCCATTCCACTGCCTTTTCTCTTTATTTTACAATTTTCTACAAACGTGTACATATTTTAGGTATATATTTTTCACATATTTTCATGAACTAAATTCTCACATAATGAACCCTTAGGTTAGGAAACAGCATACCACCAGCCTCTCTGATCACTTGTCCACCGAACATCATGTGAATATAAAATTCTGTCTTACACACTAGAGATACAAAGATGAGTATAGTTGCAATTATGGGCATAATGAGTTTTCATGCTCAGGTGTTCTTCAGTTATGAAACTCATTTCTGTATAATCCAAGATGTTATCTCAACTCTGTTCTTAAGTAGCACCGAATAGTCACAGAGATGAACACAAGATGTGTGTCATGCATGAGTGGTGTGACAAAATATACTGTTGGACAGTGTGGTTGAGACATTTGGTCCTTTTAGAAGTACTTAAGCTGGAAGTGGCTTTCTGGCCCTAGAACCTAGAGACTTTAGATATTCTTGGTTATTCTACTTATAGTTTATAAGAATATAATGAGTATTTACTTGGCAGATAGTTACCAATGGTCTTATCTCTCTTTCTCTCTCTCAGGTTTGATGGGCTCCTCACTTTACTCCTTGGCATTAGTTAAGTTGGGGGCAACTATTTAGTATGTTATATCCTAGGGTCTATATCCTAGGGTTATATCCTAGGGTCTATGACCATTTGTTTGGGAGTCATCTGACTGATTGAAGATTGTGGTTTTTATAATATTCTCTCTTACATTTTTTCCTTAGGAATTTTTTTTGCCCTTTTTACAAGAGCATGCTCATGTCAGGTTGCTGACTCTAATTTATAGTTTCTCTCTCTTTTTTCCACTCCATACTTTATCATTTTAGAAACAAAAGCTAGATCTCTTGGAAGAATTAACTTTGATCTCTTTCTCCCATTTTTAGCGCCTCTTGGCCATATAACAGCTATCTAAGGTTTGTCTCGGATCCACTTAGAACTCTTCTTCTTTTACAGCCTTGCTCTAAGAGGTCATGTTCTCCTGTTTTATGTTATATGGTAAGTTAATAAACTAGATGAATATAGAAATAGGTGCAGTGTACAGGTTGGTAGGTTAATGAGTATTTTGAAAAATGAATTTTATGAGAAAAGACAGAGAACTAAGAAACAGAAGTAGGGGATAAACCATATAGAGGATTAAAATAGGATTGTTGTTGTTGTTAGGTGCCATTGAGTCAATGTCCGACTTATAGTGACCCTATATACAACAGATGAAATAACTCTTGTCATGCTTCTCTGCTTTTCATAGGGTTTTCAATGGCTGATTGTTTTTTGGGAATGGGTTGCTGGGCCCTTCCCCCATGCCTACAGCACCTGGTCTTCCCAGGTGGTCTCCCATCCAAGTACTAACCAGGCCCAACCATGCATAGCTTTTGAGATCTGATGGGATTGGATGCCATAGTGATACAGCTGCAGGCAAAAAAAAAAAGGATAGAGAAAACAAAAAGTGTAAGACTTCACAATGGTGGCAAAAGGAGTGTCTGTAGTCAGAGATTTCTAGTTGAAGTCAGGTTGCTAGAAGCTTAACTAAGTTATATAGAAAGCAGTAAAAGTTACTAAAATATCTTTCAAGTTTTCTTTTAATCCATTAGAAGACTTGTCATAGTTTTTATCACCACTCTGGAGTGTACCTAAGAATCCCACTTACCATCACTATTTGTATACAATATTGTCTCTTGATGCCATAGCCCATGTGTTTTCTTTATTTGGCAATTTGGAGAGACTGATCTGCTTTATAGTGGCTTTTGTATTAATATTGATCCAAATTTAGGTGTCTGGTTTTCCTCTCTCTCCTATTCAGTAAGGTGTTTAACTTCTAATTGATTTTAGTTGTCCTGAAATTTGGTCTTTTCTAACATGGATAGTGTTTTATGAAGTTCTTCAGTAATTAGAGAATAAATCATTAATGTGAATCTTTTTCATTGAGGATTCAAAAAATAATTAAATATATTAGTATATATGGTGATTTCTGTGTGACTTCACTTTTGTCCAAATTCTGAGTTGAGTTTTTTTGTTAATTTTTAAATTTATTCCTGAATACTCTGTTTTTAATAAATGTGCTATTTATTTTCAATCTGGAGTATTAATTACCTTGTTTAAAGCAACTTACTATCCAAATCACATTAACTGTGCCTTCTCTAAGCACTGTGGTGACACATTTTCACCTGACAAAGGAGGTGTATAGAAAATTATCTAATGAAATAGTTGTTCCAGACTAGTATATAATATAAGAGCTTTGCAAAGCCATTGGGGAAACTAGAAAACTGGGGATGAGTTGAAAGTCTATAAGTTAAATAAATGCTTAAGTTAAATAGATTTGTAGTGGAATTGAGTTTTTCCTTAGAAATGTATTTGAAACAAGAAAAAGCCATAGTTTTATTAGTTTGTCTTAATATTCTTGCCTACTAAATATAAGAAATCTGCATTCCTTTTTGGTCAGTGCTAATTGGTATTAATTTCCTCAAACGTAGAATTTTATTGAGTATTTCTCAGGTGAGACTAGAGAATTTTCATTTCTAATAATCTCTGGGGTGATGCCAGAGTTGCTTGAATCGCACTTTGAGTAGCAGGACCCTAATTAATATTTCTTGTAACAAGGGGAGAGATCTTTTTTACTCATAAGAAACATACATGCACATCTGCTTGCTATCCTTTAGCATTTGTCTCCTTGAGATCTTGGGAGCTATTTCAGATTCTCAAAGGGCTATGGTCAGGACTCCTACCTCTTCAGTATTCCTTTTCCCTAATTTCTTTCCTACTGCATTTGTGGAAAAACTATTGGCTGGGCATCATATTTGACCCAGAAATTACGTTCTGACCTTGTCTGTGGGTTGTCAATGCTAGTAGAAATGAATTTAGCCTATTACAGTGACTAGCCATTAGAGTGATGCCAACATTCTTGATTGAGTCCTGCCTGTTTGTGTAACTCATTGCCGAGTGATAAGCTTGCAGTGTTCTCTAACTTAAGTAACTCCTGGGTATACCATTCCAGATGCTCTGTGTCAAAAAGTCTCACATCAGTTACAAAAGTATAACAATTTTGCTCCTTTACATCTTTAAATCTTATTTTTCTTTCATTCTCCATTGCCACAGCTTTAGATCAGGGCACCATTTTCTTTCTCTAGGTCACTGTATCATTTATTCACTAATATTCTGGCCCTGTTCTGATTTACTCTTCACGTTGCAGCCAGGATCATCTTTCTAAATGACACATCTCGTCTTCACATCCAAACTCTGAAGGTTAAGTCCAAATTCCATGGTGTGGCATACAAAACCTTCCTCCAATTTGGGTTTAGCAGCTTTCCATCTGACTTTAGTTCCTCAGGGTCCAAGCTTTTGATCATTTTGTGCCCTGTGCCTAGAATACATTTGCTTACTCCTCCTCTTGTGGGTAATTCTTGTTTATCTTTCACTTCTCACTTTGATGGAAGAGAGATGTTGAGCACCCAAGGGAGGATTTGGTATGTCTTTGGTGAACTTCCTGAAAATCCTGTACACTTTCCTGTCTTGGCAGTTTTATTTTATTTTTTATGGTACTGGGGGCCTCCTCCATGCCAGACAAGTACTGTACCATTGAGCCACAACCTCAGCCCCTTCTTTATTTTGAGACAGGTTCTTGCTAAGTTTCACAGGCTGCCTCTGGTTTTGAAACTGTGATCCTCCTGCCTCAGTCTCCTGAGTTGCTGAGACTATAAGCATGCATCATGACATGCAACACCCTATCACTTTTCATCTTATATTGTCATTGCCTGTTCTTCGATTGACTGGGAACCTTCTTGAGGCCATGACTGAGTCATATTATGCATAGCTGTATTCTTAGTGCCTGGATATAGGGATATTGACTGAGTAAGACATTGAATGGAGAATAAAACGTTAAAGCCTAGATACTTTATTGTGTGTAAGGTAGAATCTGTGATGTTTCTGAGGAAACTGCAGGGAAACTGCGTATTAAAATCATACCACATCGATTTAGTAGTTACGTTTTAATGATGTACTAATAGCAAATGTCAATAAAATAAAATTTGTAATTTTGTGTTAGTAGATAGTCAGTGAGCCATATAAAATATGAAGGAGGATGGAGAAAGTTTGGAATAGTAATCATAAGACCAATAATTAATATGTGATTAGAGATTAGAGATGTGATTAGAGAACTTGTAGAAATTGTAAAAAATAACATTATTTCTCTTTCTTGTGGTTTCTCTTTTCAGATTATAATAAAGTAGTATAAATATTATTGACATATTCAGATTATAATTGTGGAATGTGATCTTTATTTGACTTTAGGAGCAAATGCACCATTCTAAGGCAGTGGGTTATAGTTTAGAGTTGCAATATTCATTCATCCATGTACCGCACTTAGAAAATATATGAGTACATACCATAAGCCATACATGTGCCTGATGCTGGTATTACGAGCAATATGTATATGATGTTAAAAATAAACTGTGACCATAATTTATAAAAGCATCCCAAGTGTGAGTCTACTTTGTTATTCTAGGGATAATTAATATTTGTGTAATGATTCACTGCTTAAAGAACCCTTACATGTGTTTAAGCTTTTTCTTTTCTATATCACAGATAAAGAAACTGAGGCTAAGAGTAATTTGTATAAAATCATATGGTTATCCAGTCAAGAAAATAAACCTGAACTCGGGGTAGACTCTGATTCCAAATCCCCTGCTATTTTCTTATGCCACTAGCTTACCTGAAATATCTCATGGATTCATAACAAATTTTCATAACAAGTACACAGTTTCAAGAATACTTAAAAAACATTTATGATATGTGTTCAGAGGCTTTGTGATTTTTGAGTACTGGGACCAATACAGTTTATGTCCATTATGCTACCAATTGGACCTCTGTTGCTTTAAAACATTAGACACATTGGTTTTATCCTTATTGCTTTTTAGGATTGTATTTTTAGTTTGGCTATAGAAGGAAGACTTTCTCTCTCTGTCTCTCTCTCTCTCTCTCTCTCTCTCTCTCGTTTATTTATTTATTTTTTATTTTTTATTTTTTATTTTTTTTTTACTACTATGGGTTAAACCCAGGGCCTGGTCCATGCTAGGAAAGTGCTCTACCACTGAGCTGCATTCCTGGTCCCTTTTTTGTTTTTTATTTTGAGTCAGGGTCTTGTTAAGTTGTGCAGGCTGCTTCTGGCCTCAAACTTGCAATCTTCCTGTTTTAGCCTCCTGAATTGCTGGGATTACAGATGTATACCATAGTACCCAGCTCACACATATATTTTTTGAAATTTCTTTTGATTTTTTCTCTTTACTTCTTATAAGTTCTTTGCTTGCTATCTGTGTTATAAAGGGCAAAGTGACTATAGTTAGAAGGAAAACTAGGGAAAGAAATATATTGGAATATGTCCAGCAGGTAAAGTACAGTTCTCATAGTTTATTTTTGTATCTGCTTGTACAGAGTGTCTTCATTTAGGCCGATAATCACTTTCATTGGCAATATCAGTTGATAAAATGAATAATTCTGGTTTGATAAATGTTACATGCTGTATAATGTAAGGTGGTATTATTAGAACACCTCTGTCTTGAGCTTTGAGAGAGAGAGAGAGGGAATGGTCCATTGCTGCCAGTGTCAATGTTTTTATAGTGTGTGCAATGATGCTTATGCACTTTAGCAGGAAGGCTTCTCTGGCTTGCATTCATGGCTTGTTTGCTGGTTTTTTTTTTTTT
>VMDO01040690.1:0-11737 GCA_007922755.1 Pedetes capensis | reverse complement strand
TTCATCTTCAATGTGACATCTTTGCTTTTCAATACTCTAAAGAGATCTTTTGCCACAGCTTTTCCTAGAGCAATGCTTCTTTTGATTTCTTGACTGATGCTTCCACGGGTGTTGATTATAGAGCCAAGCAAAGCAAAATCTTGGACAACCTCAATCTTTTCTCCATTTATTGTGAAGTTGCATGCTGACCCAGTTGTAAGGATTTTTGTTTTGTTGATGTTTAGTCGTAACCCATATTGAAGGCTATGATCTTTGATCTTCATCAGTAAATGTTTTAAATCCTCTTCATTTTCAGCAACCAAAGTGGTGTCATCTGCATAACGCAGGTTGTTAATGAGTCTTCCTCCAATCTTGATGCCACTTTCTTCTCATAAAGTCCAGCTTCTCGGATTATTTGCTCAGTGTATAAATTGAAGAGATAGGGTGAAAGTATACAGCCCTGACGCACACCTTTCTCAACTTTAAACCACTCAGTGTTTCCTTGTTCTATTCGAACAACTGCCTCCTGGTTCATATACAGATTTCTCATGAGCACAATTAGGTGTTCTGGTATTCCCATTTTCCGAAGTGTTATCCATAATTTGTTATGATCCACACAATCAAATGCTTTTGCATAGTCAATAAAACATAGATAGACATCTCTCTGATATTCTCTGCTTTCAGCTAATATCCACCTGACATCAGCAATGATGTCCCTAGTTCCCCACCCTCTTCTGAATCCAGCTTGATTTTCCGGTAATTCCCTGTCTATAGACTGCTGCAGTCACTTCTGAATGATCTTTAGTAGAATTTTGCTGGTGTGTGATATTAATGATATCATCCGATAGTTTGCACATTCAGTTGGATCCCCTTTTTTGGGAATAGGCACAAATATGGATCTCTTCCAATCAGTTGGCCAAGTAGCTGTTTTCCAAATCTGTTGGCATAAACATGTTAACACCTCCAGTACTGTATCTGTTTGTTGAAACATCTCTTTTGGTATCCCATCAATTCTTGGAGCCTTGTGTTTCGCCAATTCTTTCAAGGCAGCTTCCACTTCATCCTTCAACACCATTGGTTCCTCTTCATATGCAACCTCTTGGAATGGTTGGTCATCTACCAATTCTTTCTTGTATAATGACTCCATGTATTCTTCCCATCTTCTTTTGATGTTTCCTACATCTTTTAATATTTTCCCTGTAGAATCTTTCACTACTGCCACCTGCGGCTTGAATTTTTCTTCACTTCCTTAAGCTTGAGAAACACAGAGCATGTTCTTCCCTTTTGGTTTGCTGCCTCCAGCTCCTTGCACATGTCATTATAATATTTGTTTTTGTCTTCTCCAGCTGCCTTCTGAAATCTTCTGTTTAGTTCCTTAACTTCATCGTGTCTTCCTTTTGCTTTAGCTGCTCGACATTTGAGGGCAAGGTCCAGTGTCTCCTTTGACATGTAATTTGGTCTTTTCTTTTTTTCCTGTCTTTTTAAGAATTTTGCTTAGATACTGCTCCTAAACTGAAATTAATAGAGATCCTTGGGATTAGGGCCAAGAAATGAGCCCAGAAAGAAAGCATCTATAACCACTAGTAAGTGGCATGGTATAAAGTTAAATAAATATTGAGTTTCATTTAATTAATAATGATCCATAATTATTAGGCTGTTGATGTTGTTGTTGTTGCTGTTGTTGTTATTGTTAGGCTAACTAGGTAATTAATAATGTACCATTATTGCAAAAAAACCAGCAAGTTGCCCATTGTGTTTCATAGGTGATCATACAGAGAAACTAGGCTTACCTGGAAAGTGGTAGGGAGGGTCACAGAGAAGCACCATTCCTTTCCCTTCTTTCACTCTGACCTCAGGACGTTCCTCAGGTGGGAAAGGATCAAGATCTATTTACAAAAGAAAAGAGAGAGAGAGAGAGAGAGAGAGAGAGAGATAATGTAATCACTCTCTGGTCCATAGAAAAAGAAATATTCATTAAATTTTCTCTCTCAATAACTAACTCACTTTTGAGAGAGAGCATCTTTCCATTGTTTTGGTGAAGCCAATGAAAGTCAACTGCTCATTTTCATATGCTAGTATTTGCACATTAATATCAAAGAGTTCTGTCATGGGCTCAAAGCCTACCTATATGAGTAGCAGTCTTCATAAGAATTCTGACAACTCTGAAGATTACAAATATTAAAAAAAAAAAAAAAAACCTTTTGTTGCAGATTCACAGAAAATCTCTGGAAATATAAGGGGATCAGGTAAAACAAGAGACCTACCAAAGCAAGTAAAGAAAGGACTATCACAACAACTGGCTAATCTGAAGGGTTGTATTTTCCTTCCTAAGGGAGGATTCTGGGAAGAAATAAGAGTAGAAGTAGGACCTAAATTGGAGATTGTGAAAGTGACTGATCTCTTGCTCCTTTCTAAATTCTCAGTTTATCTCAGTTCTAATTTCCTTTAATCTTGCCTATGCATTTGGAACTCACATTTTGCTTGACTCCTGAGTCCTGGATTATTTTGGTTCTTCATCTAATTCACTGATACTCATTTTTTTTTCATTCCTGCCTCTCCTTCTGTTCCTTCTGTGTGATCTATATTCAAATTATAACATCTAATTTTTACTTCTGTCAATATATTGTCTACCTCTGGAAATTCACGCATTACAATTGTTAACCTCTTGGCAGAAGCAACTTCAAATCAACACCTCTAGCCCTGCTGTGTCACTTGAATGCCATCCTTATCAACTGCTTGCTTGCCATTTCAACTTGGTAACTTCATGCTGCCATAACCTATGCATGTGAAAACCATTTAAATGCCTCCTACCATCCTTCAAGTTGTTTTGTTTTGCTCCCAGCTTATTTTTAATGGCAGCAGAATGTTTTTTCCCTTTGACTAGGCTTTCCTTGAAAAAATTATTTAAGATCTTTTTTATTTCAGTGCAATGCAATCTGCTAATTCTTTCTTCAGGGTCAGTGTATATTATTTACATTTCACTTACACCACAGTAGTTTAAACTTACTATTCTTCCTAACTCTGTGTCACTACTGCCTGGTGATCACTAGAATTTCTGAAAACATCATTTTCATTCTGTAATTAGTTTTGCAAAAGATATAAATGGCAATTTATGAAAGCACAAACTGGAGACCAATCATCTGGTCCAATTTGTCTCCCAATATACAATTTTCTTTTAAAACAACCTCTAACTTTTAGCTTATCCCCGTATTTTTCAAAATGATCTTTATTATTGGCTCCCATAAGGAAAAAAAATCATTTGATTTAAATTTAGAATACATGATTAAGTAAAATACAATTTAATTTATTCTTTTAAAGAGAATAAGATTTTCTCAGAGTTGTGCTTTGGAGAGATACAAACCATTATTCTATGATATTTAAGATGTGATGCTTAAGACATTTTCTTCTCCTACTGACCAATTTTTATTTCCTTGGAGGTGCTTTTGCCCCTATTGAGAATGCATGGTGCAGCACTTCCACTGATTTTAGAGTCATTCAAGATGCTTCAGAACACTGTCTCTGCTTTACAACATTATCTTTTACTAATTTTAGACACTTTGCTTACCACACAAAGTTTACTCATCTTGTAAAACCCACCTCTTCTATAGTGTCTTCCTCTCACTATCTTTTTTTCCAGTATTATACTTTGAACCCAGGGCCTCACACATGCTAGGCAAGTGCTCTACCATGAAGCTGCACACCCAGTTCCCTTTCAAAATGTTTTATTTTGAGGCAGGGTCTCTCTAAGTTGCGCTGGCTGCCTTTGGCCTCAAACTTGAGATCCTCTTGCCTCAGCCTCTTGCGCCTTTGGGATTATAGACATGTACCAAGTCATCTGGGTTCATTATCCTTTCCTGATTTCTCTTGTTGCTGAATTCTTAGAGTAGTACTTATTGATATATATCTTAAAGATCACAACAGAATTCTTGAATTTTAATTTACAAGTTTCACATATGTATGACTTGTCTCATGACCAACAACCTGCCACCTGTGTGTGGGGAGGGAATATATCTTCTTTAACAACTCACACAGTAAGCATTCAGTACTTTTGTTGGAATGACCAGGAAGGAGAGTCCATTTTCACTCAGAGAAGTAGAAGGATTTTAATAGAATACAAAAGACAAAGGGTTTAACATCACAGAATTAGCCTCAGATTATATAGACTTTTATTGATAATGAAAACACATCTAATTTTCACTTTACCTAAATAAACTTGCCCTTTAAAAGTTACAGTACTCACATCCAAAGCTCAGGGTTGCTTCAGTGCTTCTGACCATCCCATAGTTATTTGATGCCAAACAGTAGTATACTCCAGCATCTTTCTGTTTGTCAGGGTTGTTGATAACAAGGTTTCCTCCCACCATACTGTATCGATCACTTGTCAGATCAACATCCCCATTATTCATTCTCCATCTATGATAAAAAGATATAAATATCATGTCAAAGGCCATGAGGCCTGGAAGCTTTATCAGAATGATTTTATTTTAAAATAATCTGGATACAACACTATGTGAAATGATACAATTAAGTACATAACTCAGGGTGATATTTCTTCATAACCTATGATTTTTGAATATCTGGGATCATGATTTTTTTTTCTTTTCCAGTATTAAGTGGTTGAACTCAGGGTCTCAGGCACACTAGGCATGTGCTGTACCACTGAGCTGTATTCTCGTCTCTATTTATTTATTTTTTATTTTCAGACAGGGTCTTGCTGAGTTGTGCAGGCTGCCTCTGGCCTCGAACTCCCAATACTCCTGCCTCAGCCTCTGGAGTTGCTAGGATTATAAGCACATGGTACAGCACCCAGCTGAGATCATAGTTTACAATTTAGCTAAGAAACAGAAAGGTAAGTGTTAAACTGCATATTTCCTCTTTTTTTAAATGAAGTATCCCAAGTAACAAATATTTTGTTCAGTTTTACTCCATAAATTGATTTTAGTGGATAGTAGGATGGCACCTAACAATAACACCACCAGCACATGGGTTGTAATTGGTAGCCATCTATGTGCCAGATACTTTCATACACATCTAGATATGTTGCATAAACTATTAAGAGCATAAGCACATTAGAAATAAAATATAAAATATCAATATAATAAAGTAATTTTACAATAAAACAAATTGAAATCAGGGTTCTGCTCAGTAACTGGCATATTCAAACCACTAGAGGGCAATGACATTATTTGAAAATGATAAAACTGGGTTGGGTCTTTTGATTCCAAGCCACAAAAAGATTAATAAAACTAGATTTTCCTCAGCCTAGAGTTCATAGTCACTGATGTTTTTTTTCATGTTATTTAAGGATCATTTTTGGTAAAGGGGAGCTTCTTTGCCCCACTACATAATTCTACATATAACAGTGTTGGTGAGACATGTTGCAGGTAATGAGATCACTGATTGATGGGGAATGTGTTACAAATAAGTTGACAAAGAAACAGGGGGCTGACTTTCTTGGTGGGATGATGAAAAGCATGCTTGTAGAAAATAATTCAGTTGGGATAACTGCCTGCACAATTTTATAATCATTCTTTGTCAAGGTGTATCCTTTAAGGTTCCATGTCTCTAAGAAAGTCGTAAAGACAAGAGTGTGGTCAAGTAGTTTATGGAGTAGCCTATGGCCACATCATTCATTTAAGGAGATATTTATCTGATTAGGGTAAGAATAATGCCCAAAAGGCCTAATGACTTTAGAAAACCTTTTATAAAACAAACTTACCAGTACATTTTTAGTTATAATCTTTAGAGTATAGAATAGAGTTTTAAAAGTAAACATAGAACATTCTACTTTTGCATTGTCAAAACTTACGCAATTCCAACCCAATGACTATATCCTTCCGCTCACAGTTGACAGCAGTATTGTCCCTGCCTGAGCTATCCAGAGCAAGTTGTTTAGACTTGTCAAGGCAGTGGGTTTCCCATTTGGGCAACTCCAATTGTTGGAATTTGCCCCCATCCCTTGTATTGGCTCCAAATTTTTATTTATTGCCTTAACTTCCTTCTTGTGGATCTGATTCTGTCTATGATATCAAATAATGATTAGGTTTTTCTATGTATGGGTAAGTTCACTGGTCTATTTTAGTAATATGCATGCTTATTGCAATCCTTTTTGCACAGCTTTAAATATAGTTTTTATTGTAGTACTTATTGCTTTTCAGGTGGGGGTAAAATAATAGAAGTCTCAAGGCCAATAAATGACAGGTAAAGTTCTCTGTTTTACCTCTTACCTCTCAGGATGTTGCCATGAATAACACATTATCACAAAATATGCTTCGAATGTAAAATTACTGAGTGAATGACAAATTGTATGATTACCAAGATAAGTATACCTTGCTCTCAATATAAAGTAAATTTAAAACACCTCAAGTTTTCTTTTTCATCAGATTAGTTTCATCATCAGCTAAATTTTCTTTTCCTTTTTCCTTTTCTTTCCTTTTCTCTTTCTTTTTTTAATTTTTAATGTTTTTATTTTATTCTTTGCTGTCAACTGCAGGGTGCCTTCATAACAGGGTTAAACATCTAGTTGACCCCTCCAGCTCTCTACATTAATATATGGCTAGTCAGGCCAACTCATCATGGGGATTTCAGAGTGGGTACAACCTGAGGGAGGCAGTTGGTGACATATTTGCCAGGCAAAGTTTTCTTCTTACTTTCTCTGCCAGGTGGGGAAGGAGGACTGCAAGAAGTATGGCTTTGTAGACATTACATTTCTAGAGCAGCTTCTCCTTTTTGTTGCCTCCATTCCAATCTGAAGGCTGATTTGCCCAGGTTCCTTGTATGAATGTCAAGGACTGAATGTCACAGAATAAGCATTCCCCCAAATAGTTTCTGAGATTCTATCAAATCTGCTCAGATTCTAAAAAACTCTCTATGTTTCTTTAGAAGTTATAAAACCTTGGTTTCAATCCTGGATCTGTGATTTACAAACTCAAGCAAGTTAAATTACCTCTTTAGGATTCAGCTTCCTCTCCCATGAGTGCATCTTGGGTTAGATCACTTCTGCAGTCCCTATTAGTGACACTAGTCTTTGCCCATGACTATGCACATAGGCTCCAATTACCCGTCTTAAGGTTAGAAATAAGAATAGTCCATGGGATATTTTTAGAACAAATGTGTTATTTATAATTTATATTGTACACCCATGCATGAAATTGAAACGGTAAAAGTAATTTCAAAGGAATAGTGATTTTGTATATAAACTCACATATTGTTTTAAGAATAACATTTAAAATTATGGCCAGAGGCAAGAGAAAATGAGTACAATTAGAATTAAATGGGAGGAAAAGGATATTCTCTCTGATAATAAATTTTTATAACAATAGAAAATTATTTCTCCATGCAGGAAAAAATGGCTACTGTTATAATCAACTTTGTTGGTTGACAATCTTCAATTAAGTCAAGTGACATTAACCCACTAGAGTCTCCAGTTGCACAACAATCACCTGCTTTGTCTTCATGGAATCATTTCACAAGTGAAATTCAAATCCACTAGCATTTCATTAATTTTGAATCTTTACATATACTGTCTTCTTTACATTTGACTAGACATTGTTAATATATTTTTCTGAACCATCTGAAGCAGGAAAGACTATTGTTACCTTTTATAAAGTTATTTTTGACTATAGATATGTAAACCAGAAAAATAGATAAGTTTATATAGATTGTCTAATAGGTATAGATATTTAAGAAAGTTGTGTTGTCTGGACTCTAGATTTGAGAGTCCTAAAAAAGGTAGTGTTTTCTAGAATTATCTATATAATCTTTTTAAAAAGTGGTTAATATAGAAATATTATCCATCCTTTTTAGGTATGAGTTATTCAGGACAATGCATTAAAAACATTTTTCCTCAACTCTATATATTTAAGATATGCATGCTTTACATATAACCTTTTGCGTGCTTAAATGCATCATCTCCATTAGATAATTTTTAAGTGGATGGTGTCAAATCATTATCTGTGCATGAGATAGCAAGTGGATTACTTGCATATATTTAAGAACAGCTACTATGTATTTTGGAATCAGACAATGTTTTTTAATAGCCTGTATGGTAACATTTATATTAAAATCCATGGACTTTATAGACTATAAAGTTTTGTCTACAAAGTATAATTGCTGATCTATTTTCTTTAGTACTACTCCTAATTCTGAAAAGAGCAGTGAGATTAATTACTTGTAAACTGGAAAAGGGCTGGCCCGTGCCCTACAGTTTAGTGAAACTTTTCCTTCCAGTGATTCTTCTGGATAAATGGTATTGATCGGTTGTTCTTCAAAAATTGGTCCAAATCCTTTGTCTTCCTCAGAAACTGTAAGAAAAATAAAATCATTTTGTACTGTGATATTTTATAAGTCAAAGAAAATGTGAATACATTGAAAAATGTTATTTGAAAAGAAAGAAACACAGACTCTATTTTAATTTGAAACAAAGACTTTGCCTTTATGATCTCTGAAAAAACATTCAGATCTTCATTCAAAATTCTTTTCTGATCATTGCTCATCATTACCCTGGATGGCTGGGCTTCACTACTTATAGCTCCTCAAGCAAGCCAAGCCTTGATGCCTCTGGGTCTTTGATTTACTTTTCCTCTTTCTAGAATCACTATCCCATTTTTCTCTTCCTATCAAAATTTTTGATCTAGCCCTAAAATTAGTTTCTTCAGGAAGCCAACTCCCACACTTCCTGGCTCTTGGTGATTTCTTTTTGGTGTTCTCATACCTCCCCACACAGGTTGTGGTACTTAACATACCTATTGTGATTCCTGATGAAATTTTCTGTTCTACTAGATTGCCAGTGCTTGGGGACAGCTGGCTGTCTTTAATCTCTGTATGCCAGTCTCTAGCTAGCTGTCTAGCTGTCTGGAACACGCAGATGCTTACAGATTTTGTATCAAGAAGGAATAGATAATTTCTGGAAGCTCTGGGGAAATTAATCTCTTTCTTAGGCCCGTTCTTGTTTATTGTTTTGTTCCTAAACATGTGACCACCATTTGTATTTAACAACATCTAGAACAATTTATAAACAAATTATGAACTGGTTTGAACCATCACAAATAGCTGTATTGGGGAGCTGTTGTCCTGACAATCTATGCTCTCTGGAAGGAAGAGTGGCACTGCCCAGCAGGATGAAAAAAGGGAATCACTCACATGTCACCAATGTGGCAGCAATGATACAGCACAGTTAAGAGCCATATGCTCCAGATGAATTAATAATGACCTATGTGGCTAGGAAGGAGGAGCTCACAAGAGTGGGTCACTCTTCCTGTTTATGTTTAAGAGAGGGTTTAAGGAAAATGGCTTGCAGGGTTTTTTTTATCTCTAACATCAACATTAGATATGAGAACTATGTTCCAGCTTCCCATGACAGTTTCATTATGCCATTTAAATCATGCCTCTATACTATTTATTCATGTGCCTTTGAATAAAATTCTTAATCTCTCCAAATTTTAGTATCACCTTTTATAAAATAGGGATAATAAAATCTATCTCATAAGGATATTGTCAGAATTATTTTGAAACAACAGAAGGAAGAGAGTTGTATAGCTGGCTTACAATTTGTAATGAATAAATGCTGATTTTGTAAATATTCTCATGAATTTACTAATCCTTTAAAATTTTAATTTATATTTTTATGTTTATCAAATCATACCAATCATGAAGCTTCTAAATGCTAGAAGCCACATCACAGTCACTCTTACAGTTCTGGTGCTGTTAGCATTGTGCTGTTTTGGCCACTCAATACACATTTATTGTGCACATAGGTGATTAGTAAAGTCCTTGAGATAATTTCTCCTAATATGAAGTATTAATTTCTTTAAGCCCAAATTATTTCAAAGACAGCTGCCTCATTTTTAGTTGGAATGCCAAAATTGCCATTCAGGAATTTTTAGACCTTGGTCACATTTCATAACCACCATGCCAATTCAGGTGGCAGATAAATCACCCAATGGACCTGGGATTGCACTCCAGCAGTACACATTTCTAGCTGTTGTTTCATGCAAGCCATTTGTGGTACATAGCTTCTACATTTATAAAGGAAAGAACAAGGACATTTGAACTAAGGACTCCATGGGCCTACTCCAACTGTATGTGAGACCATGAACAACAGAAATCCACAGACACTCTGCTAATGACTTTAAAAGTCTTGGTCTTGGCTATCTCTCATTCCTCATTCTTCTTGAGGTTGGGAAAACCAGAAATGCATATAATGCATTCTGCTTCACTTCTAATAATTTTACTGATGACACTCACTATTTTCTGGCCTGTTAGCATATAATAGCACACTTGGGAAAAATGAGAAATGAATTCAAATCCCTGAGGACTAGAGACTTTCATTCTGATCTCAGAAAGAAATGACCTTGTGCTTATCTATGATAAAAGTCATATACTACTTTTCTTCTCACTTGGACAACTTCATAAATGCTTCCTTGAGTGCTTCCCAATCACACAGCTTTTCTGACTGGAGCAATTTAGCAACACCTGCCAATTTGGAGATCCTGCTGTTCTTCCAATGCACATAAAAATGTTCAAAAAGACAAGCAGAGGAGGAAGTGCATTTTAATCAGTATATTTCAATTCTCTTTTTAAAGGTAAGATAAACTCTATTTCCACTGTGTCCCTTGATAAATAATAGTTTTTATGTGAGTTATTTCAAACAATTAAATGAAAATCTTAATATATGAACATTTAGAAAACTAAAAATAAATATTATTTGGGGGAGAAAAACTCAGAAGTATATTTTAAGTAACTGGATTTATGTCATAAGTATGATGATGATATCATTATTATTATTATTACCAATAGGCCAGCTCATCAAATTTGAGAATAGATGTGTGACAAGGTTGTGCATATACTGCAAACACAAGGCAGGTGATCTGCATTGAATTGGATCTTCAGTTTCTGCTTTTTATAACGTTAGCCTAAGGATTTCAGATGGTAACCTAGGGGACTACAGTTTGATGAGCTATAGGCAATAGTACCCCTTAGTTCAGGTAATGACTTGATTCTGGCCTTAGGTACAGCAATAAATTTTTAGACCATTGCAAAAAATCATAAATCATCAAAGAAAAAAATGGATGTTGGATTTTATTTTTAAAAAGACAGAAAAAGAGGAAGAAAACAACTTCTCTGTGAAAGACACTGCTAAGAGAATCTCAGGCCTTCAGGATTAGGGATTTTCTTTGGACCTCCTCCAACTTACATTTCACAAGAAACTGTTAATTAACTGAGTATCTGTCTTCTTTAATAATAGAGAACATAGTAGTGATTACACATGACTTCATAAAATTTGAACTAATCTCACAGATGCTAGGATACATTAGTTAAAATCCCATTAATGATTGTATTTCTGATGTAGAAATAATTTTGAGCTGTCAAGAATCTGTTTCAATAGTGCCTTCTGTTAGGGCTATTTATAGGGATGGTCATAATCTATAATTCTCAATTTAATTTATAAATTCATTAGCTTCCTTGAAAGAACTATTTTTATCATTTTGAAGTAAGATGAATTGTGTTCATTCAAAATTCCCTTCATTATTTAGAATGTGTGGTGCCTTCAATGCAATAAAGATAGATTCACATAAGATATATTTACATAGAGATCAATTAGAAGATTTTAATATTTTACTTAAATGAATAGTTTTAAATATTTCTTTTCATTTTAAGATAAATGTTTTTGAGATTAAATCTGAGTATATATTTTTAAGTAGTTTATCTTGGTCATGGGCATTTTTTAAAGTAAGCTTTTTTCTAGAAAAGATATCAA
>VMDO01040689.1:0-11738 GCA_007922755.1 Pedetes capensis | reverse complement strand
TAGAATTGCTGATACCATTAGAAGTATTTTTTTTAGTTAGGGTTGCACTATGAAGCCCAAGTTGGACTAGAACTTGCTATTTAACATAAGATGGCCTTGAACTCATGACTCTTCTGCCTCAATCTACCAAGTACAGAGATTACAAGCTAAAAGTAATGTTTGAATAGGCTTTTTAGTAATGCAGATAAATTCTATTTATATAATGTAACGTTAAAAACAAGTACCAGGGTATGAAAAAGCACACTCAATGGTATCTTAATTATATACAACAATTCATAGAAAAATTATAAGAACATGTAAAATATTAAAAGATATTCACTATTGGTGTTCTTTCTTGCTTATATATGCATATTTCTATTTACCAATTCTCTAAAACTTCCTAGAATGTATTATTTTTACAAAACAAAACAAAAAGCCAAGTATGGTGGTCTATACCTATAATCCCAGTGACTCAAGGGATGGAGGTAGGAGGATCGCAAGTTCAAGACCACAAGCAGCCCTTAGTGAGACACTGCCTCAAGATAAAAAAATGAACAATAAAAAAGAGGCTGGAGGTGAATCTTAGTGGTAGAGTACTTGCAAAGTGTGAGGGAGGCCAGGGGATCAGTCCCTAGTAGGACTAAAAAAATTCTATTAAATAAGCCCTCTTACATTTGACATTTTCCATCCATATCAATTTCTTTTACTATAGCAAATTCTCACTTTGGGATTTTATGTCACACACAATTTCATAAGAATTGCTTCTCAAAATAATGGTCATTCATTTTTTAAACATGTCATGAAGCAATATGCATTTCTAGTTATCACAGCTGACAACAGAGCATGGAATGAACAACTCAACACTGCTGGTGCATGATGGAATCCATCACAATAAGTACCTGCAATAAGTAAACACATTCTCCCTTACTCCACAAGTCAAAATTAAATTCCAAAACAGTGCTTTTTCACCCTTTGTGTCATAGCATTTACTGTTAGGTTTCCTGTAAAGGATGGTGTGTTTTACTATATATTTCTAAGTTGCTTATCTTTACCTGTTTTTTTTGGGGGGGCAGTACTGAAAGGTTGAACCTATAGCCTTACCCATGCTAGGCAAGTGCTCTACCACCGAGCTGCACCCCAGCGCCTTTTTTAGTTTTTATTTTGATATAGGGTCTTGTTAAGTTTCACAAGCTGCCTCTGGCCTTGAACTTGTGATCTTGCCTCAGCCTACCAAGTCCTGGATGACAAGCATGTGCCAAGATGCCCAGCATACTTACTTTTATAAATAGAGATTAATTATAATAGAAACTACATTCATAAAATGATAGTGACATGACAGTAGAGGGAAAGATGAAATAAAAAGGGTGGCTTTTCATTGTACAAAGTAATTTATAATGGTGATTCTTTAGATTACTACATTTTCCAATGTATTTCAAAATGACCAAATTTAGAAAAATGAACATTACATGAGCACATCATTTTTATAAAATGAAGTCTATCAGTGGACAGGAAGTGAGAGCTCAAGAATCACATGGTTTTGCCCTGTAAAATACAAGTTACAACAGTCCTAGTATATTATTAGCTAGATCTCATCTATGGAAGTGGTAGGATTAGAGAAGAGGTAGATTGGAAATGTATGTTTAATGTCAAACACTGAGCTATGAACAACTTCTCATTTAATCCTCACAAGAGTTTTATAAAATATATATTACTGTACTGATTTTAGAGATGAAGAAAAAAATCCGAAAAGTTAAGTAATTTTCCCAAGTTCAAGAAGCTAGAATATGGTATGTCTGTGATTTAAACTTTGAACATTTTATCGCAATAGTCATAATATTTCCAGACACTCAGATGCAGGAACCAAAGGTCAGATGTAAGCAATGCTACTTCAAAAATAGTAACAGTAATAATGCAATATTATATTAGTAACTTTGATTTAAAGATTAGGAGGATTTATGAATTTATAATCTCACATGTGTTCTATTTTCTTAGGTATGGTGAACAGAATCCTCAGCGTACTTAGAATAAAGCTGTATAAATGAGACTTCAAATCTTCCCACAAACCCTGGCCCCTGCAAAATTGTCCCTATTCAGTAATACCACCATCATTTACCATGTTGCCCAAGGTAAACATGTATGAAATCCTTCATTATCACACATCATTCACCTTTATTGATTCTTGAAAAGTTATACTGTTAAACATTTAGCACCAAAATGTCTTAAGTCTGTCCTTTTTATTCTACTCCCATGGGCACAAGATCAGTCCAAGCTACCAGTCCCATTCCTTTATAAGACTATGCAATCATCTCTTTAGAGGTCTCCCAGTTCCATTCTTATTTCTCTAATGTAGTCCCGCCACAATGCATGGAATAATCTTTTAAAAATATTAATAATTTGGTAGATTTACTTTGAGGGAGGTCTTAAAATAAACCAAGAAATTTACGTGGCCAAAACTGTGATGGTACAACTAGTAATATAAAAATGTTGATTCTCTTCACATTAATATATAAACTTAGTTCAATTCCAATAAAATCTGAAAAATATTTTGTTATAAAGCTGATTATCTAGCCCAGTATGGTGGCACACACCTGCCACCTCAGAGACTTGGGAAGGGGAAGCAGGAGGATCTCAAGTTTGAGGCCAGAGGCAGCCTGTGTAACTTAGCAAGACATTGTCTCAAGATAAAAAATAAAAAATGGGCTGGGGTGCAGCACAGTAGTAGAGTATGTGAAGGGCCCTGGGTTCTACCACCCAGTACCACAAAAATAAATAAATGAACAAGTGAATTTAACTAAATAAATCTAAAAGAAAAAGTAGCATGCTGATCTAAAATTTGTATGAAACGAGAAAAGTCTACACGTTAGAAAAGTTATTAAATAATACCTAAAAATGGGGTGGGCTGGTTGTCCTGATGGGCATTAAGAATGTATTATATCCAAGCATGGTGGCTTATGCCTGTAATCCCAGCCATTGAGGAGGCAGAGGCAGGAGAATTGTAAGTTTAGACCAGAGGCAGCCTGGATAAATTAGCGAGATCCTGCCTCAAGATAAAAAGTAAAAAAATGGACTTCTGCTGCATCTGAGTGGTACAGCTCTTCCAAAGCCTGCAAGTGCAAGGCCCTGGGTTCAACCCCCAAGTACCACAAAAAAAGGAATTTATTATAAAAATCAATGTAATATAAACAATTTTTTTCAGCAATTGTCAAGCCAACACAACAGAGGTGCATAACAAGTAAGTGAGACAAATGAATTATTTAGTAAATGGCTTGATAAAAGTGGTTTACTATATGGAGAAGAGTACAGGTTGATCTCTACATTATTATTTTTAAACACTCTGAGTGAAACAACTATACAAAGAAAGATAAAAGTATAAGCCTAGTAAAGAAAATTTATAGGATAGGACCTCTGTCATCTTACCATTGGGGAAAAACTTTTTAAAGAATACAAAGAACTCATGAAGAATGATGGGAAAATAAGAAATGTGCCTACTTCCCTTTGCTCCCAAAATAAGTATTCCAGTTTGAATAAAGCAAAGTTAACACTATACAAAAACTAATAGGTACAGAACAGACTAGAAGACATATAAAATAGCTAAAATCAAAAGGGAGGATTTTTATCTAGCCATACAAAGAATTTCTCCAAATCAAAAATACAGAGAGAAGATGCTATAGAAAAAATGGACAAAATGTATAAATAATTTTAGAAATGAGAAAACAAAAGACTACTACATTAATATATGCTTAACCTTTTGTCAATAAAAGAAATACATTTAAAAATAGCTACATGACACCACTTTATAAACGTTAAATTGACAAATTTAGAACATCAGCTATTAATAGCTAGTAGAAATATAGAGGCTTTCATGTGCTGTAAGACTTGCTTATACAAAAAAAAGCATTCTGGAGAGTGATATTAACTATATGTATGGTTTATAGGCACCTCCCAAAATTTGAGTACAGGTACAAGAACATAATCACATCAATGTGAATATCTGTGAGAAAAAGGTGAACATAACATATAAATATCATGTAATGTTCTTGAAAGGAAAATCTTGGAAAGAATTTAAAGTGCCCTTCATTAGGGAAATAGCTATGCAAAATATAAGTGGATTAAAATGAAATGATAGTTAGGTAAAAATGTAAAAATTAGAGTTATATATTCAAAGCACAATATAATTTTCAGAAATTAAAATGACATAAAACAATGCTATATAATTTTAAAGATATGTATATATTCAAATAATTATGTAGAAAGTCGACTGGAAGTACTTTATTTAAATATACTAAAGTAGGTATCAATTATGGAGGGAGGAGATGATGCACACTTTGGAGGAGTGAAATGGAAAGTGAAAAATAAATATAAAAGAAAATGGTGATGATGTGGCAATTGAACAATATGATCAACTAAACTGTATGCACTTGAAATCTAAACAAAAATATGTATAATATCTTGTATTATATTAGTTCAATGAGTGTCTGTTCAATGGGTGAAAATGACCAAAAGAAAATGTAAAATTGTCTGGAAGGATATATGTTAAAATGCGTTACTAATTATATTTGGATAGTAAAAATATAGGTGATATTTATACTTATTTATTCCTAATAGATATTCATCTTGATGTGGTTATTTGATTGGTTTAAAAATGAATATATATTACATGTAGATAAGAAAATAATGTTATTTTAATTTTGCAAATAATGATCGTAAATAAATGACATGCCACTCTCATGAGAATTTTAGTATTGATATAATTATAAACTGGGCTGGGATTTAGCTCAGTTGGTAGAGCGCTGCGCTGCAGTCTCTGAGGTCCTGAGTTAAATTCCCAGCACTGCAAAAATGGGAGAAGGGCCTGGCAATCCATTCCTGAGGCCATCCCGAAACAGTCAGCCATTGAAAACCCTATGAGGGTGGCTATGAGTCAGATACTGACTTGAGGGCAGCTAACAACAATTATAAACTAAATATTAATTTGTTGTTGTTGTTAGGTGCCATCGAGTCGAGTCTGACTCATAGCAACCCTCACAGGGTTTTCAATGGCTGACTGTTTTGGGATTGCCTTGGGAGTGGGTTGCCATGTCCTTCTCCCATTTTGCAGTGCTGGGAATCAAACTCCGGACCTCAGAGACCGCAGAGCAGCACTCTACCAACTGAGCTAAATCCGAGCCCCTTAAATCTTAATTTAGGTTTCTTGTAAAGAAAATGACAAGAAGGAATACTAAGTCATTTTCATTCCCAACCACTATTTTTAAAGCTATTTTGCTCAGATACTTACACAGGGATTGTGATTTGAAGCTGACCTTGGCTTGTCTTTAGGTCTCTGTTCCATTAGCACTTTTTCAACAAATAACTATTGTAACAGAGTAATGGATCATAAATACATTGAACTGATATTTAATTTCATCCTGTGAGAGTTGTATTGTCCTATAGATAAGCAAGTAGCATTGTCTTCATATCAACTGGGCAAAATAAAACACAAACACCTTTTGAGAAATTTAAGTCACTTAGTGCAACTACTTTCAATTAAAGGGGAAAATAACACATGAGATGCCAACAAAATCCTTGAACAGATCAATTAACTTATAAATACCCAAGTCACAGCTGCCTATCTTGTCTTTTGCAATGTCAAAGCCTACAATCAGTTAATGAGACAAATATGTTTAATACAAGCCTTTTCTTCACTCACATGAAATTATAATTGAAATATATTTACTATAGATTATAACATATTGAAAATAAATAAGAAGCAGAACTTTTGTTTAGTACAGAGGTATTATTTAGGAATTTTTAAATGTGAGGATATGGGGCAGGGTGATACTTAACTGTACTGTCCACTTTAGAGAGATATTTGTAGGTAAGTTGTTGTTGTTACATGCCATTGAGACCTTTCTGACTCATAGCAACCCACATAGGGTTTTCAATGGCTTATTGTTTCAGGATTGCCTTGGGAGTGGATTGCCACATCCTTCTCCCATTTTTGCAGTGCTGGGAATTGAACCTGGGACCTCAGGGACTTCAGAGCGGCACTCTACCAACTGAGCTAAATCTCAACCCTGTACCTAAGTAGTAAACCAAAATTCCCTCCTCCTTTAAAATCCCCTTTATCATCATCCTATTGAAGCAAAAACAACAATTTGGTGAAGTGATGGATGTGAGCTATTCCCAACACACACACACACACACACACACACACACACACGAATTATTCTGTAATTTAAGCGTTGCACTAATTCTGGCTTCTTACTTCCTTCACCAAACCTCCTCTTTTATAAACTAATGAAGAGAAACACAGAAAGCATCCTTTTGTGAGGGGAAGAATCGTATCAGTTTTCATGATAGTGTTTAATGAAAAACTAAATCAAGGAAGACTGTTGAATAACTTCAACACAAAGCTTCCATCATGATCAAAGCCATGATGAAACTCAAATTGATGGCACTCTGATTTCCAGAGATAAATAAAAATGTTCAGGCAGCTGGAGCTTTAGGTACATTGAGGATATGGATAACCTGAAGAAAAGAGTGACATTTAGAATGTACCATTTCTTCAGTAAAACCCTAAAGAAATTCAAATACTAGCCAAGACATTCAGCATTACATAACTTGAGTCTTCAAGTCATTATTTTGGGTTTGTATGCATTGATTATCAGAGAATCTGATTCAGCCAAGAATGTAAGATTAGCTCAGTTGGTAGAGTGCCTGTCCCGCACTCTCTGAGGACACAGTTTCTATCCCCAGCACTGCAAGAATAGGAAAAGGATGTGGCAATCCACTCCTGAAACAATCCTGAAAATAACCAGCCACTGAAAACCATATGCAGGTTTTCAAAACTATGAGTTGGACTCCATGGCACCCATAAACACAAGCAAATATTTATGGGATATAATAAAAAGTAGTAAATATGTCACTTGAATGTATTTTTAACAGAACCATAGGCAAATGAAATCACAGTAACCAACATAAACATTTCCATCCATTGGCCTAAAGACTTAAATCATATCTTCTAAAAACCAAAAGGATAATTAAACCACCCCAACAAAATTCTCCTAGCACCAAATGCAGTTCTTAAAATCTCAACATTTTCTATTGTCAAATGAGCAGATAAATAAATAATAATAATAATAAATAAAAGCACTGAACTATTAAGCCAGTTTAATAGAAAAGTAAATTCTGTAGTTTTCAGTCCAGCACTAAAAAGTTTGCAAGTCAAAACTCTATCCTAACAGGAAGAAAGCTGAAAAAAATGAAAAATCAGCAACTCTTAGAAAAACAGAAGTGAAGTCTCAGTAATCTAATGCTCCCCTGGTCCCCAAACTGGAGATACAAACAGATAAATACAGAGAATTACAACTTACTGGAGCAGAAACTCAGGAACAGAAACTTCCAGGAGAACCAGTGCTGAAGCAGGAAAACTTGACCTGTAATTGATGAATTGCTCGAGGCACAGTTTGGGCAAATCCAAGCATTAAAACCTCTTAGGCAGATTCATCCACTGGGAGGTGGAGGGCACAGTGGTGTGAGTTTTATCTCCATGAGCTCTTCCAGATTCTCACAGTGAATATAAAAGTAGGGGAAGGGGAACTGGAAGTACTCTGAAGCACCAGGAGCATCTTGATATAAATAAGGTCTCCCAACAAAAGAAATTATTTAACCTGAGTTCAACTTAAGGGTTGTTTTTTTTTTTTTTTTTAATCAGAGACTAACTGGTTTCAGGGAAGGGAAATACCTAACTCCAGGCTAATTTACTCACCCTTTCCTAACTAAGAGGAGACTAGAAGCTTATGAGACATTCACACTCCAGAGGTACAGCATTATTAAAAGGCTGAGTCCTAGTCATAGGACTATGGAATTCTTCGGATCCTCACAGATCCTACCACCACATTAATAAAGGCCTATTTACAATATTCATTTGACACAGTGTATCTCAAAAATTTATAATGCATACTAAAAGGCAAAAAACATAATCTTGAGAAACAAACCAAGCACAGGAATCAGAGTTATAGCAGACATGCTGGATTTATCAGACTGGAAATTTAAAGCAAGTGTTACTAATATGATAAGAACACTAATGGATAAAGTAGACAGCATGCAAAAACAGGCAACCTACAAAGGAAGAGGAAAATCCTAAGGGGGAGAAACAGAAACGCCGGAAGTCAAAAATATTATAATAAAATGAAAAAGGCCTTTGATGAGCTTATTAATATACTAAGCACAGCTGAAGAAAGAATTTCTGAGCTTGAGGATATCTCCATAGAATGTGCCCAAACTGAAAACAGAAAAAACATGGTCAAAAATACAGGACAGAATGCCTAAGAACTGTGAGACAACTACAAAAGGTATAAAATAACACATAACATGAATCAAGATGAGAAGAAACAGAGAAAGGAATAGAAGAAATATTTGAAACTCTAACGGGTGAGAATTTATCCATAGTAATGCCAAACACCAAACCACAGTTTCAGGAAACTCAAGAGAACATTGAGCAGGATAAAGTCCCCCCAAAATTATGCTTAGGCCTATCACTTTCAAACTATAGAAAATAAAAGGTAAAGAAAAAATACTAAAAATACTTTTTAAAAGATAGGAATAAAACTTACCTTTAGGGGAGCAAAAGTGAGAATTTGGTCTCACTGTTCATCAAAAACATGCAAGCAAGAACAGTGTAATATTTAAATTGTAGAGAGAAAAGAAATACCAGCTTAGAATTCTGTGTTCTGTGAAATTATCATGCAAAAGTAAAGGAGAAATAAAGGCCTTCTAAGATAAACAAAAATTGAAGAAATTTGTTGCCAGCATACTTGCTTTGCAATAAACGTTCAAAGAAATTCTTTAGAGAAAGGTACAATAATATAGGTCAGAAACTCATATCTCCATAGAGGAAGAACACCATAGAAGAAAAAAACGAAGGTGAAATTATATAGAAAACAACATCAAATATGAGAATATTAGTCCAACTACATCAGCAATCACTTGGAACATGAAGTAACCTAAATAACAAATTAAAAGACAGAAAATGACAAGGTGTCTCTAAATGCCCAACTATATATTGCCTTCAAAAGGAAGCAGAAGCAAACCCATGTTGAGAAATGGGCAGATGTTGTTGTTGTTGTTGTTAGGTGCCGTCCAGTCGGTATCCGACTCATAGCGATCCTCATAGGGTTTTCAATGGCTGACCATTTCGGGATGGCCTCAGGAATGGATTGCCAGGCCCTTCTCCCATTTTTGCAGTGCTGGGAATTGAACTCGGGACCTCAGAGACTGCAGCTCAGTACTCTACCAACTGAGCTAAATCCCAGCCCGCAGGCAGATATTAGCAGGCAGAAAATCAGTTAGGATAATGTTATACTCTGTAAAACTACTATCTAAAACTAGATATAATTGACATCTCCATACTACCTCATCTAACAGTAAATTGCATATTATTTTTAAGATCACAGGAAACATTTTCCATAGCAGACCACATTCCGGGCCAAAGAATGCCTAAAGAAGTTTAAAAGAAAAAAATCATACAATGTCTGCTCTCGGGTGACAATGAAATTAACGTAAAATTTGGTAACTAGAAGATAACTGGTAAAGCCCAACTGATTGAAGGTTAAAGAACATGTTTCTAAGCTGGGTGCCATGGCACACACCTATAATCCCAGTTACTTGAGAGCCTGAGGCAAGAAGATTGTAGGTTCAAGGCCAAAGGCAGCCTGAACAAATTTGCAAGACCCTGTCTCAAAAATAAATTTATTGTTGTTGTTCGGTGCCATTCAAATGTGTCTGACTCATAGCAACCCTATGTACAAAAGAACAAGACATTTCCAGACACTGTGTCATGCCCAGAACTATGTCAGTACTTCTCTGCTATTCATATGGCTTTCAGTGGCTGATTGCTATTTCTGCAGTGGACTGCCACAACCTCCTCCCATTTTTGCTGTGCTGGGGATAAAACCCTTGTTCCCAGACAATGAGAACCAGCACTATACCAACTGAGCTAAACCCCAGGCCTCCAAAAATAAATAAATAAATAAAAATTAAAAAGTGGTAGGTTGTGCATCTCAGTGGTGATGTGCTTGCCAAGCATGCATGAAGCCCTAGTTCAACTCCCAGTGCAGCCAGAAAAAAAAGGAACACACTTCTAATAGTTACATATGACCCAAAGAAATATTATAAGTAAAAATTTAAAATACTTTAAACTACATGAAAATTAAATTAAAGCTTATGAAAATTTGTACGATGCAATAGAACCAATGTTTAAAAGGAAATTTATAACACTGAATGTATATATTTGAAAAGAAGAAAGATATTAAATCAATTATCTGGGATTATACCTTGTTGTTGTTGTTGTGTGCCATCGAGTCATGTCCAACTCATAATGACCCTCATAGAGTTTTCAATGGCTGATTGTTTCCGTATTGCCTTCGGAGTGGATTGCCACATCCTCCTCCCATTTTTGTGGTACTGGGAACTGAACCTGGGACCTCAGAGAATGCAGAGTGGTGCTCTATCAACTGAGCTAAATCCCAGAGCTTATACCTTAGGAAACTTGAAAAAGAAGAGAAGGCAGAAGGAAAGAATAATGAAAATTAGAAAGAAATCAAATAAAACTAAAAACAAAATCAATAAAGAAAATCAGCAAAATCATAAGCTGGTTCTTTGAAAAGCTCAATAGTTGAGAAACCTCTATCAAGGCAAAGAAGAAAAGAGAAGGCACAACTTACTAATATGAATTAAAGAGAAGAAAGATATCACTACAGATCCCATTAACATTAGAAGGATAATCAAATAATACTTTTAACAAGTCTATGCTCACAAATTGCTAATCTAGATGGTATGGACCAATTCTTTGAAAGACACAATCTATCAAACTCACATGAGAAGAGGTCAATTATCTGAACCTGCCTATTTCAATTAAATAAAATTAATCAAAAGTAGTAACTTTCCAAAACAGAAAACATCAGGCCCAGATGAGTCCCTTGGAAAATTCTGTCAAATAATTAAGAAAGAAATTATATGAATTTTCTACAATCTGTAACTTCCAACACATTTTATGCATTACTGTCACACAAAAACTTAAGCAAAGTGTTACAAGAAAACTGCAGATCAATATCTTTCATAAACATAGATGCAAAATTCTCGATGAAATGTTAGCAAATCAAATAAAACAATTATAAAAAATTATATGTCATGATCAAGTGGGAATCATCTCAATTATCCAAGACTGTTTCAACATTTGAAAATCAGTTAATGCAATATATCACATTGTCAGGCTAAAGAAGAAAAAGAACATGATCATATCAATAATTGCAGAAATTACATTTGATAGAATCCAACATCTGTTTTCATAAAAAGTCTCAGTAAGTAAGAAGAGAGAGGGAACTTTTGTGATTTGATAAAAATATCTACAAAATACATACAGTTATCATCATATTTAATGGCAAAACTCTAATTTTCTTAATACAATCAGAAAGAAGACAATGAAATCACCTCTAACCACTGCCTTTCAACATTGTGTTTGAAGTACTGACTAATAAAATATCACAAGAAAAGGAAATAAAATGTATACAGATTGGGAATGAAGAAATAAAAATGTCTTTGTAGATGACATGATTATCTATATAGAAAATTAAAGAGTATACAGAAATAAATCCTTGTGGAATGAATAAGTAATTAGGTCAAAGTTTCAGGATAAAAAGATAATAACAAGTCAATTACAGTGAATAATTTGGATCTGAGATTTAAAATGCCATACCTTTTATATTGTTGTTTTTGTTGTT
>VMDO01040688.1:0-11735 GCA_007922755.1 Pedetes capensis | reverse complement strand
AAGCCTGTGGTATATATATACACAATGGAATACTATTCAGCAATCAAGAAAAATGAAATAAGGTCATTCGCAGCAAAATGGATGGAATTAGAGAAAATTATTTTGAGTGAACGAACACAAGCTCAGAAATAGAAACAACACATGTTCTCATATGAGGGAGCTGATTCAAAATTACAAGAAGGAAAAATCCTACTCAAAGGTCAGATCATAATAAAAGGGGGGGAGGGAAGATAAGAATGAGGTCAATATAAATGGACTAGAAAACGCATGTAATTGTTCTAAGAAGATAAAAACAAAGACCACTACAGGAAAAGTTTCTATCTTAAACAGAAACAAGGACATATAGAAAAATACGACTAAGTAAAAGATAGAGAAAACTTGGATGGGAAATTTAGATGGGAAGGGGGGAGGGGGAAGCATAGGGGAGGGTTAGGGGTAACCTATATCAATAATGTTTATCAAATTGAATATATGAAAATTGTCACAAAGAAAAGCATGTCAAAATGAATCACATTATGATGTACATTAAAAAAAAAAAAAACAAATGTTCCAAGGATATGGGGAAACTGGAATACTTGTGCGCTGTTAGTAAAATGTAAAATGGTACAGCCACTGTGGAAATCAAACGAAAGTTGCAGAAAATATTATAAGTAGGAACATTATGTGACCCAACAATTCCATACATGGGCATATACCCAAAGCAAAAACTCAAAGGCGTAACTGCACCCATGTTCACAGAATCATCTTCTGCAATAGATAAAAGGTAGAAGGAAATCATGTGTCCCTTGATAGGAAAATGGATGAACAAAATGTAGTTCATCCATATCATGGAATATTACTGAGCCTTTAAAAGGAAGAGCATTTGGACATATGCTAGACCATGGATGAATGTTCAACTCTATATTCAATTAAATGATCCAGCTACAAAAGGACAAATATGGTATGATTTCACTGACAGACATTCCCTGGAGTGATCATGTTAATAGAGAGTAGAAACAGAATGGTAGCTTAGCCAGGATGGAAGTATTAACATTCTATATTGATGTTTCACTATTAATTACATTTTTTGTCTTCTCATATCATGATTTTTAAATGCTTCTGCAATAACTTTCAGACTCTTTCAGCCCACATGTATATTTCAACCCATGAGTATATGAGATAAATCTAATGCTTGTAGAAACATACACTCTTTCACTTTGTCTTTATGCAGTTATTATCTATTCTCTCACCCATTGGCTAAGAGTGGCCACAAGGCAAATGGTGCAATGGAACTACCCACATCAAATAGAATGGCTTAAATTTAACCAAGGGCCAAAGAAGTGGCTTTGATACTTGAAATCCTGAGTCTTTACTTAGAATTTATTACATATGCATTAGTTAACTTCCTTTTTTAAAGAAAGGAACACATGTCCATGCTCAGATAAAAGCTACATCACTATTATCTATCCGCTGGGACTTTATCTCCTGAGCTACAAATCAGAACACTGACAAGAGTATCCGTGCCTCTGCTGAGTAAAGGGATGTCTGTGAAGTACAGATAACATAAGGAAATGCCAAACTTTAATTTGAGAATAATATGGTGACTAACATGGCTGAGTCTAATCAGGATTGCCCTAGGAAGTCCAAACATGAGCTAGGTGCCATGGTGCACAGCTGTGATGCCAGGGACTCAGGAGGATGAGGCAGGAGGACTGGGAGATTGAGGTCAGAGGCAGCCTGTGAAACTTAGTGAAACTCTGTCTTGAAAGAGAGAAAGAAAGAAAGAAAGAAAGAAAGAAAGAAAGAAAGAAAGAAAGAAAGAAAGTCTAAAACAGGGGCTGCAGGTGCAGCTTAATAGTAGATTACTTGCTTAGCATGTGCAAGGCCCTCGGTTCAACCCCCTACTACTTCTGAAAAAAGAAACTCAAATGTGTAACTCTCACAGATGATTCATTTTAATGAAGAAATGTCAGCCTCTGGTTAGTATGCTAGCAAGGTTTGGAGTTGCTTGATAGCGAGTTTGTGACTTATATTGGGTCCAACATTGCTCACTGTGCCATCCTGGAAGCTCAGATGTGGTTGACATTTCAGCACTGTGCTCTGGTACAGGTAAAACAATGCCTTAGTTTCCATCTATTCTGATTGTCAATTTCCATACCATGTTGTTGTTGTTGTTAGGTGCTGAAGAGTCCGTATCTGACTCATAGCGACCCTACATACAACAGGCGAAACACTATTGTCAGTGCTTCTCTGCTGTTCGTAGGGTTTTCAATGGCAGATTGATTATTGGGAGCGGGTTGCCAGGTCCTTCTCCCAAGCCTGCAGTGTCTGGTGTTCCCAGGCAGTCTCCCATCCAAGGACTAACCAGGCCCGACCCTGCTTAGCTTCCGAGATCTGACAGGATGGGATGCCACAGGGCTTCCATACCATAGCAAATGTTTAAATGTGTTGATATTTTGGCGATCCTTTCTTTCTACTCCCTACCCTCTCTCTTCATCTCTCTCTCTCCCTCTCTCTCTCACACACACACACACACACACACACACACCACACACACAGAAGTGCATTATTTTATAGCACCAGTTTTCTCTAGAGGGAATGGAACATATTGAGGAAATAAGGAAAAAAGACATATTTTTGCACACTGACTTAATATTTTATAGGGAGTTGAGCTATTTTATATATATATATATATATGCATATATGCATTGGTTTGTTTGGTTTATACATGAAAACATGTGCATGTGCACTAGTGTGGGCTGGGGTTTAGCTCAGTTGTTAATGTGCTTGCTCCACATGTTCTGAGGCCCTAAGTTCCATTGCCAGCACTGCAAAAATGGGAGGAGGACCTGGCATCCAACTCCTGAGACAATCAGCCATCGAAACCCCTATGAATAGCAGAGAAGTATTTTGTTTTGTTGGACATGGGGACACTGTAAGTCAGACCTGAGTCCATGACACCTAAGAGTAATACATGTGTTTATGCATACACACACATGCATATTACATATCATGACCTGTTGGGTTGGCGGACTCTTATGCAACTTGCTTTTTAAAACTTCTCAATATTTTATTTCTGAGATGCCACTTCCTCAGTACCTGTGTCCTAGTTCATATCCATGGATAAAAGTATTCTATTCTGCACACACTCCACTAGTTTTTCTCATTCATACTCTGATGAATGTGATATTGTTCTATAAGCAAAACGCCCCTGAATATTCTTCTTATAGATATGTATGTAAGAGTTTCTCTAGAATATAGACCAAGGAAAGAAAAGGGCTACATGATAAATTAAAAGCAGTTTCCACTTTACTAGGTATTTGACAAATCATTTTCAAATCACTTAAATCAATATACATCACCAGCAATGGGTCAGAGTTCCTTTTCTCCATATCCTTACTAACACTAGATATTATCAGACTTCTTAATTTTTCCCAGCATGATGGGTGTGAAACTGTATCTCATTAAATTTTCACTGTGTTTCTCTGATTCGAATTGAAGTGACTGATAATTTTTTATGAATTTATAGTTCACTCCTGTTTCCTTCTCTGTTGATTGCCCACTTTCCTATTCAGTGTTTGGTTTTCTCCTTAGACTGTTGTTGTTCATAAAGATAATTCCAAAAGAAAAGAGAAGATGTCTCCTCCATGAATAGAACAGAGACTATGTAATGTGAGCTTGGACATGATCACCAGACACTTAGTATTTCAGAAGAAAAAAGTGAATTGGCTGAGGTGAAACTTCATCACCAGACCATAATAGTACTTCAGATCTTGTTAAGTCACACATCAGGCATTGATAAGGGCTTTCTCTTGCCAGTAACGGTACAAGAGAGTTGGATTGTGGTGGTGTCTTGGTCCAGGAGGAAACAGTTACAGGCATGCAAGGGAGCTCCGTGGTGTCCAGGGGACACACCATAAAGGAGCTGTCTCCACATCTTACTCACTCTGCTTATCTCACTGATTAGACAACAAGGCTGCCACGCAGACCCCACTGGCTCTTCCAAGCAGATGTGCACAGGTAGCCTGCGATCTCAAGTACTCTTCCATAAATAAAGTTTACTAGGGCATTAAGTGATCACTTGTCCATCTTAAATAGACTCAATTGGACCCCTGAGTGCATCTTCTGGAAGATTAGAGGGATGCCCCTGGCATCACTTTGTCCACAGGAGCCTTCGTTTCTCTATCTATCCATGCCTCTGTACCCCTAGAGGTTTCTGAGTATCTTTTTTGTTTTCAAAAAAGAAAATACACAGTTTACATGCAATATAATGTATTAGATTATGTAGGGCATAATAAAACATTCATGTTTTCCTTCCCCAGCATATAGAAAACAGATGTGTTTCTGAAGCTGCTCAGAAGGTGAAGGTGTAAGGAAGGAAAAATCATATTTTGCAGCCAAGAAAATGAAAGAACTATATTTTCAGGCCAGGGTCATGATGTGCATGAGGGCGCACCTCCACACCTGGGAATGGCCGTCTGTCAAATCAAAAATGGGGAAAAGTGAGTGGTCCACCTGAGTGTAAACTGACTGTGCATGATATTTGTGGTCACGGTGAGAGGTCTATAAAAACTACTGATGATAAAAATGAGGCAAAAACCCCTTCGACAGATTGAAGTTCCATCTAACTGTGCTCTGTTGGGGTGACGGAGGCCCCGCTGGTTGTGGATTTCACACATCATATCACAGTGGGAAATGGAGCTCACTTACTTGGGTCTCAATTTCCTGGTGTGGGATGTGGGATGCTACCCACACTCCTTAAGCTCAAGGACTGTTCTCAGAAGTAAAATAAGAACAAGTACAACTTTATTCCATCATTTTAGCTATAAAAACTACTAAGATCTGGGGCATTTTCCTCCCTTTCTCAACTAAGTGTCACTGAGATAAAGACCCCGACTTTGGCGTTTGTTCTCTAATGAATAAGTGAAGGTAGGGAAGAGTGGTAATATTTAGGCCTTTGGTGACTTCCATCTCTGTGTGTTGTTGCTGGGTGCCATCCAGTCAGCTCTGACTCACAGAGACCCTATGCACAACAGAATGAAACACTTCCCAACACTGTGCCATGCACACCACTGATCTTCTTTATGTTGAACCCATTGCTGTAGACACTGTGTTACTTCTCAGTCTGAGTCGTGCCACTTCTGCAAAAGAAGGGCCCAGGGGATTTACTCCATTCCCATCATTAAGGCTGAGTCTCCTTTGAGGAGGCAACTCTTCCCTAGTCATTTCTTGAATGCCTTCTAGCCTTGGGGGGCTCATTTTCTGGAACTATATATGACAGTCATTGAAAATCCTACAAGGATTGCTATGAGTTGGATCTGACTTGACTGCACCTAACAATAATAGCAAATATTTGACAGTGCTTCTCTGCTATTTATAGGGTTTTCCATGGCTAATTATTTTGGGAGTGGGCTACCGAGTCCTTTTCCCTAGTCTGTCTTAATCAGGAAACTTAACTGAAACCTGTCCACCATGGTTTGGCCCTGCTGGTACCTGAGATGCTGGTGGCATAGCTTCCAGTATCGCAGCAACACACAAGCTCCCACAGCAGGACAAGTTGACAGATACATGGGGGTCCATTGGTGTGCAGTAGATGAGAAAGCTGGAAATAGCTGTACTGAACACATTGTGGAAGGCTTTATTATTTCTGTATGTGTTTCTAGCTTTTAATTCCATAGGTGTGAATAACAACAAAAAAGTTTATGACAGGAGACTCACTGCAGTTTAGGAGTAAGGGAACTCTGGCTTCTCGGAGCTCCTTAGAATTTTCACTTTCTCTCAGAAATTAGTCTTCATGACATTACATCTGATCACAGGTAAACAAACAAATGAATAATATGCAAATGGAATAAAATGTATGCTCTGTTAGAATTTTAAAAAGTGCAAAATAGTGCTAACTGAATATAGATATGTTGTTGTGCTTGCGTGCCATGGAGTCAGGTCCAACTTATAGTGACCCTATGTACAACAGAATGAAATGCTCCTGACACTGTACCATGCCAGATACTATGTCAGTGCTTCTCTGCTATTCACGGAGTTTTCAATGGCTTATTTGTTTTCAGGAGTGGGTTTCCAGGTCCTTCTCCCCAGCCTGCGGCACCTGGTGTTCCTAGGAGGTCTCCCATCCAAGTAGGCAAACCCTGCATAGCTTCTGAGATGAGCAAGGATCAGATGCCAGGATGGTATAATTGAAGGCATAGATATACATACAACTATATACATTTGGTTTTAATTTTCTCATTACACTTGAAAGTTTCCCCCCTGTATTTGTAGTTTCATTGGTTATCATTTGCTAAAGGGTCAAACACCTGCAGCCGTAGCCCTGTGGAATCTGATCCCGTCAGATCTCGGAAGCTAAGCAGGGTCGGGCCCGGTTAGTACCTGGATGGGAGACCGCCTGGGAACACCAGGTGCTGTAGGCTTGGAAGAAGGACCTGGCAACCCCTTCCCAAAAATCAATCTGACATTGAAAACCCTATGAACAGCGGAGAAGCACTGACAATAGTGTTCCCCTGTGGTACAGAGGGTTGCTATGAGTCGGATACCGACTCGACGGCACCTAACAACAACAACAACAAAGGGTCAAACAACTTTTCTTCATTGTGTCTCTTCATCTAACCATTTGTTCTCTTTGAATAGGTACACTGATTATTACTACACCAACTCATGTCTTTCTGCTTCCATCTTCCCTTGAGTTGTGTTTATCTTGTTCCTTATGCATACTTTCTATTTCTCTCCACTCTATCTTCCATGCTAATGTCTTTATGTGCAGCATTATCTATAAAACTTCTGCACTGAGACTTAAATTGTAAAAGGTTGAGAAGTATACAGTAAAGGATTAGAACATTCCCTAATATTCCTAGATATTCCCTGTATGTCTCTGTATGACCAATACAGTTAACCCCCAAACCCAAAACAGCACCCTCTTTTTAAGCCTCTACCTGTACATGGTCCATTTATACTAAACTAGGAGGAATCAGGTGATTAACTGTAATAGCCATAAAAACATTACAAGTGGAGTTGCCAATGTATATGTCCCACAACCGAAGACCCCACATTTTAGAAGAGTCAAAATAATCACTATTAAGGAAAAAAAAGTTAAATGCAAAAACAAATCACAAAAGCCAAGTGTACAAATTGCAAATGTTTAAATTATTACATGTACTAGGTTTTTAAATGATTGCCAGTAAAAATCCAGAGCTCCTCTTAATACATACTCAAAAAAACCCAAGCATATTATATTTTCATGAGTTCCAGTCATAATTAAGTAAATCATTCTGGCTCCCTGTGACAGCTGAAGGCTGAGTTGTAGGAAGTCCGGCCATTGAACACTGTTGAGGGGGTCTATGGGTTACAGGCAGAGTCAGATAGAGACACCAGTAAGATCACAGACTCTTGGGAATGCTTGAGAAGTCACTATACCTGAACTTATTAGTATGCAGACTGCCTTCTACTTTCCATTATTTATACCATTAATGCATTTCCAAAATATGTAGAAAGTAACAACAACTCTAGGAAACAGGCATAGTCACCATTACCGTGTTGGAGATGAGGAAACTGAGGCAGAGAGGGCTAAAGACCAAGCAAGGCATGCAGCTGAAGTTACAAAGCTGAGATTCAAGCACCAGCCACCTGACTCTGGAGTTCACGTTCTTTACCCCTTCCCTCTGCCCCTCTAAGGAAGAGGACAATTCTTCTCCACTATCACTGCCTCAGCAAAGAGGCTAGAAACTTGTTATTCTAATCACATGCAGTGGCAGGAATCTCTGTCTTCAACATTTCAGAAACCCTCAACATAATGTTCCCGAAGCCATGAACTGCCAAAAGAACACCAATAGACCTGTCCTAGAAGTGCAACCAGAGTGCTCCTTGGAAGCAAGGATGGCCAGACTGCGTCTTACATATTCTGGACATGTAGTCAGGAGGGACCAATCCCTGGAGAAGGACATCATGTTTGGGAGAGTGGCAGGTCAACGCAAAGAGGAAAATCCTCCACCAGATGGACTGACACAGTGTCTGCAACAAGGGTTTTAACATAAATAAGATCATGTGCTTGGCACAGAATAGGGGAGTGTTTTGTTCTGCTGTACATAGGGTCACTATGAGTTGGACTCAACTTGATGGCACCTAACAACAACAAATGGAGAAGCCAGTAAAGGGTCAGAAAAGGAGTTGTCAAAAAAAAAATTAAGTAGAGACAGGAAGAAATCTCAAGGGAGATTTGGTCCTAGGGAATACATTCTGAGTACTTCCTATTCCTGAGGGGCTTTGGTCCATGATTCATGTACATTTTCGCTGAACATTCTCAGCCTGATACCGTCAATCTTATGGTCCCTGTTAATGGTGAGATGGTAGAAGTCATGAGCAGTCCGACATCTTGTTCAAAGGACCAGGCTGGACACAATTGTGACAGGTCTTCTGAATCCAAGATTGTGCCCTTTCATGCATAAGTAAAAAAGTTTGAGTTAGACAAGTCAACGGAAAAGAAAGATAAGGGGAAGTGAGCTCAGGATGTAGCTAAAGACCTGATAATAAATTCAGATACAAGAAAGGTTACCGAGATTGGATACTGGGGAACAAAAGGGCCTCACATCACTCCTAATATGCACACTATTTTTCTCTCTGAAGCCCCAAAATAGATGTCGGTCATTTCGGGAAAAGTATGTGCTATCTGTAAAGGTGGGGTTTTGTTGAGCAAAAAGTCTACCGCATGCCATAGGGCCCTTAATTCTAAACTGATTGTTCCATTGACCATTTCCTACACACTGGGCTCCATGCCCCAAGGGGACCCTGGGCTCTGAGGCTTATGGGAATGAGGCTCTGCATGCTGTGTATTCAGAGGCTGGAAAACACTGTCTTTGAGGGCAATTTGTGGTTCAGTGCACTCCTGTGTAGCCATCAGCCATCATAGGTACAAACTGTGACCCATGAGGAGAGATTAACTGGTAATTAAAATGTGCTATGATGATGTTGTCCACAGGAAAACTCCTGGTGTAGCTTCCCTTGCATTAGCCGCAGGCAGGAAACAGTGAGCTGGGTGTCAGGTGATCAAGCATCATGGACGCCCAAGATGAAGGGAATAGAAAGTTCTGTGCAACTTTGGAAATAAGTATGGAGGTGCTTTAGAAAACTAAATATAGAACAACCATATGATCCAGCTACACCACCTGTAGGAAAAATAGCTAAAGGAAAATAAGTCACCATACCACAGGGACACCTGTCTTTCCATAATGAATGCAGCACTTTTCACAAGAGCAAGGGTATGGAATCAACCCAGATGTCCACCCACAGAGGAATGGACTGAAAAATGATGGTATATCTACACAGTGGAATACTTTCCAGCTGCAAAGAAGGATGAAATTATGACATTTTGGGAAAATGGATGGAACTGGACATAAAGATCACATGTTCTTGCTCATACACTGGAGCTAAATCTGCACTAAAGGAAAAAATTATATGCATATATGTACATATAGGGAGAAGGACCTGGCAACCCACTCCCAAAAATCAATCCACCATTGAAAACCCTGTGAACAGCAGAGAAGCACTGACAATAGTGTTTCCCCTGTTGTACAGAGGGTCGCTACGAGTCGGATACCGACTCAGTGGCACCTAACAACAACAACATGTACATATAGGTGTATATATGTATGTATACATGTGTATATATGTCTATACACACAGATATATAGTTATATATATAGTCACACTTTTCTAAGAATGGAAAATGCAAGAGGACTTGATATGAGGGGTGAGGGGAATAGTGGGAAGGAAGGGGGAGGGGGCAGGGGAACAACATAGAAGGGTAAAGAGGGAGAGAAAAAAACAAACTATAAGGTACAACTCTATGAATATATGAAAGAAAAGAAGGGGAAGAAAAGAAAAAGGAAGAAAAAAGAAAAAATCAGTCATGGTATATTCCATGGTTGCATATGATTGCCATCACACGATAATTAAAATTCTTACTTTTTCCATCTATTCTGATCTGTAAGATGTTTAGGAAGATGGAAGCATAAGCAAAACTGATTTAATAGTTGCATAACGGATATATCAAATGACTTACTACTCGGTACCTCACTAACATGCATAAATAAAATACTAATAAAAACAATTCTCTTTAAATGAATCAACTGATAATTATTTCTTTGAAAAGTTTTCTGTGCAAAATGGGACGGGCTGGTCATACTAGTCATATACAAGAGCAAAAAAGCTAACATGGCATTCAACAAAGACCAAACAATGAGTGTCCCACTACCACAGTATCTAGCCTTGTGAATATAGAAGGAACATATTTGAATGCAGAACTATAAACTCAGAGTGACATAGTGCTGCAAGGTGAATAATGATCATGTTTCCTCCCCTATGTTTTAATTTGCAGAAACTTCTTCTAAAATTAATGCACTGTTTTTGTTAATCCCTTCAAATGCACCAAATTTTTTATTATTCCAACATGTGACATGAACCACCACCAAAATAAAAAATAAAAAACCAGCACAAACTTCAAGGGCCACTTAAAATTAGTGCTGAAAGAATTTCAGGTCCATTTAGCACCTCCTTTTAATAGGCAAGAAAGCAAGGTGCATCAATCACAAACGACTTGCCCCAAAATCTGACTGCTGAGCCAAGCTTTGTTGGGGGACAGGGTTGAGATGCCACCTTCGCAGAGAACGTCCCTTCTTGGATACACCCGCACTGTGCCAAACCCTGAAGACACAGTTGGACTCCAGCTCAAGTTGATTTACGTAACAGGAGTCTGTTTTGTTTGCTTGAGTTGGCAAAGTTTCTCTTTGAGGACTGGAAGCCTCCGCGGCTCTAGCATGAGGCGGGTTGACACAGAAAAGGTGGCAGGAAGGAGCTGCTGGTTGTCAGCCGGCGACAGAGCTTTCAGGTGGCCACCGCATTCTGCACACAGCCTTGGGGGGGCTGACATCTCCCTGAAGGGCTGCCAAGGTATCCCCACACCAATATGGAGACGGGAGCCTCGGCTGAGCGTCTTACGGTTTCTGCTTCAGCAAATACAGCCCACTGCTGTGAAGACCCCCACCGTGCCTCCGAAGAGAGGCAGGGGGATCAGCCAAGGAAGGAACTGTTTTGGGAAACCCTCGCTCTAGAGGTCCTCTCCCGACTGGGAGACAGAGCTGGGAAAAGCAGGCAGTCGCCTCCGTGTGTGCGAGAGTGCGTGCGTGCGTGCGTGTGTGTGTGTGTGTGTAAATGTGCTTGTGTGTATGTCGTCCACGTTCAACACATTGATTTTTTAAAACTGCTGGTTTTCTTGAGTTAGAAAGAAAAAATTTAAGTGGAATTAGCCTGTCCACATGAAAGCATGACTAGTTATAATTTATTTTAGAATCTTCAAAGTATCGGGGGTAGGGAGGCACCCACAGCCAATAATTTGTAATGCTCTCTATGCAGCTAATGACCTTTTACATATGGACTTGAGCCGACCCCATGGGTACAATATATCCCCCGTGTCCCAGGGGGTCAGGCCTAATTGATATCATTAGGGACCCAGTCCTTTTGCACATGACCGTGGAGATGTCCATGTTACCAAGAAAGCTGCTTTTGATTTATTTTGCTTTTCTTCTTCATTCTTTACCTCTTTGCTTTCTTCCTTTCTCAAGTTGTGCTCAAAGGGCAAACTTGTGAAGGTTAAAAACCCACAATCCAACGCAGGGTTGGAACACTGGCTTGCAAATCTGTTTCTAAAGCTGGGACATCTAACGAGAAGCCCTTGGCATGTCTAACAGGTACTGAAC